>CABEEJ010001637.1:0-42414 GCA_901482245.1 Timema douglasi
AAATAAAAATTAATATATCGGAAAATATGGTACAGACCATGCCTAAAATAGGTTTACCATATAAAGCTATACTTTCCGTACATCCACAAAAAAAATTAAGGCTTTTGCTTGTATTACTTAATACTTGGATACGAACTAGTATTATTAAGTTAAATTAAGCATTGTATTTATTTAAACAAAAAATGCATAATTTTTCTCTATTATTACTTATTTTAATGTTTTTATTATATTAAAAAGGCTCACAACCATAAAAATAATAAAATAAAATAAAATATTACCACTCTTGCACAGCCTTAAGGCCGGTATTGGTGGACTATTTTTAATGATATGCGGCCACCATATCGGGTTACTCTAAACCATGAGACATACTGTACATATCAACATATAACGCCTGTCTTTAGGCATTCCCTAGAATTGAACCACGGTCCCTCAGACCATTGTCCATTCTGGCACGGAGACCTGCTCCAAACTGTTGTTTGCCTCCCAACTATCTACCCCCGCACGATATAGGATACAACACCAGAGCAAGATCAATAGATAGAAGCTATATCCGTAGAGTAAATCTGAAATCTCTATTGCACAACATGACGTCATCCTGACGTTCGCTTTGTCTGTGCTGTATGTGAGGGGGAGGGGGGTTAAATTATGTCATGGGTCAGAGGAAGGGTTAGGGGAGTATGTGTAAACGAGGGAAAGGGTAGGAGGGGGTAGTTTTGGTTCAAAAATCACCCCACCAAGCCATCAAGTGCACAGTACAGCTCTCTCTCTAGTTCCCCTTATGACTTCAAACAGTTTCCGTGGTATAATGGGGCACTAAATAACATATCAGGCCTCGATATATTTATGATACTGGTACTAGGTCGGGAAACAAGTGCAGTAAGGTTGAATAATGGACCAATAGACCTTTGTTCGATACCAGGTGGTATACTTTAAATAATTTAGTATATATTTATGGGCTCAGAATATTAAAAAGATGGAACAATATCAGACTCTTTGCAAAGCCAATTTTTTTAACCTATTATTCATTTGCTTGCATGGATTTTTAAACTTCTGATTCATAAAATAGATCAGGAAATGGTATAAGTAAGTTGATAAGTTGGGTCATCTCCTAAGCTTTAAATTATCTTGCTGATTAAATAAATATAATAGAGCTTAACTGCAATCACTCTTGTTACATCCACGCTAACAAGGTAAGCCATTGATAGAAAAATCTAAGTGTTACATCAGATTTGATTTTTAAAATATGCGGATGTAATCCAAAATAGTGAGTATTTATTCTAGAGTATGAGCTTTAATTCAGCAAGTTTATATTCATACTAGTGGATATTTTCAGCGATAGCTACAGAGTATTGCATTAAAATGTATTCTAATTTATTTATTTTAAGATTTATATAATATTCCCTCACTCGATTTCACATGTTAAAAGTTTAACATGACAAAGGCAGCTACTTAGCTTTCAGTTTTTAATTTGAGTCAAAATTTATATTTATTTTCCCCATTCACGCGATGATGAAAACTTTGAAACGACCCCTCTCTCAGCTCTTTATCTAATCATCGCATCAAACCACTCAATTAAGAATTGAGTTGTAACCTTTTTGGCCAGAGAGAAATATTTTATGTAACGATATACAAACATAAACAAGTCATGGTTTCCATGGTGATGTAAACAAAGAATGATTGTACAGATGAGCCACTGCCCACACAGAAGGGAAAGATGAAAAATTCGCTTTAAAAACTGGGTTTTAGTTTTAGGAAACTATTTTTGCCGACACTCATTTGTTAATTTTGTGAAATTATGTTGCTTGTTACGTCTTAGCTTTCATTTTGATATGTTTCATGTTTATTTTATACTGTTAAATGTTTTTTACATAGTAAGTTTCACAAATAACCTAGTCATCTATTTTAACTTTCTATCAATCATATTGTTACTGTCATTTATTAAAGATCTTAAATATTACAGAACATTTATTCTTTGTCAACATATTTTTAATCTGTTTACAAGTATAATTAATCATTCAACTAATAAGTTCATTATCGTTGCCATACTGGTTTGCCTATTAATTTTTGTTAAGTCATGACATTCATTAACCTAGTATATTTATATCAGGTATTCAAAATTTTGTAGTCTTAATTACGATATTAAAAACTCTATTCTAGTCAATTTGCTAATTTACACTTTTTATTGCTTATCAGTTAATTCTTTATTCTGCTACTGCTTAGTAGTGTTTTGCACTGATTTACATTTTTACTTGTTTTATGTCAATTAATTTTTGAACTTTGTTACTAAACAATCTCTATGATAATTTTTTAGAAATGCTATTATGCCTGTTTTATTTGACTTAATTTCTTTTTATAATAGTTTCTCTTTGAATAAATTATCTTCATGTTATGTTTCTTAATTTATATTGTTCAATTTGACCACAGAAGTTGTACCAATTAATCTAATTAGCTGTTCCATACAAGTACGTTCCTTATATTATAAAAATCTATCTTGATCGACTATTACCAAGGAAGCCAGAACTCGAGATCGAATCCCGGCCAGATGCCTCTGAAGCCTTGGGATTTCGAGGGGCAAGAGGGGTTTCCACATAATCTGTATTCCATCCTTTCTACATAAGATTGTTGGCGTACTTCCTCTCAATTACCTTTCTTATTCCTCTATCATTAAAGCAAGTTATTAATAATTCCTATTTTAATAATAAAGGAATAAAAATCTACTAAAATTTTACTAAGAGAGAAGATTATATGTTCACTTCTCATCTAATTTAATTGTTTTAAATTATTTTCCTGTTTACAGCAGAAAAACAACAACATTATTTTGAAATTATTTTAGTGTCGTTATTTAATGTGAACTTTCCAAACAGAGGATTATTTCATTACACCAGTTGCAGTTGCAATTTTCATAGAAAGGGTCTTTAGAAAATAATTTATAATTTTGCAACTAAAATTTATAACATTTTACTATATTATTATTGCTATTTTATAGTTATTGATCATATAAATCTAAAGTTACAGCTGTAGATCACATGCCTTGAGGTATGAATACGTTAAAATAGATCCAGTAGCTCTTATATGTAAACTTAACCGTACAAACTATCCCAACCTAAACAGCCACGCATACACTAAACATCAAACCCAAGTGCTAGGAATTGAAGAGCCGGTTATGATACTAAATGCATTCTCGTAGATATGTTTACTATTTTATTCATAGTTTGGTATCAAAACCAATGTTCTCTATACCCTTAGAGCCTCCATAGCACTGGGTCAAGAGGATAAATCCAAGGTATTTTGGGTGATTCCTATAGGCTTCCTTCTTAACTAATTTGTATTTTATATAGTAGAAAAGTAAACTGTTTTATGTTTGTTTTCCAAACAATAAAATTATTACGATTCACGACTACTTCTTATATTTTATATAAATCTATTGTGTCTGCATATAAAGTTTTGCATTTTTTATTCACGCGTTTTTAGACATTGATTTGGCGTCTATTGCCTCGACACATGAATTTATAAAATTATTTTATTCATACGTTTTTATCAGTGATTTGGCACCTATTGTCTAGGCACAACATTTAGTTATTGAATTTATTTAGTCATACGTTTTAATCAGCGATACTGTTTATATTGTGGATGCATATAAGATTATTGCATTCTTTTAGTAATAAGTTTTCATCGGTGATATTGTTTTTATTGTCTTGGCATATAAGATATTTACGTTTTTATTCGTACCTTTTCAGCAGTGATTTTAGTTCTATTGTCTCAGAATATAATGCTATTGATTTTTTGCTAAGACGTTTTTATCAGTGATACTATTTCTATTGTCTATACATATAAAGTTATTGACTTTTAATTCTTACGTTTCTATCAGTGATTTTGCCTCTCTTTTTTTCTTGGCATGTAAATTGTTATGAGTTTTTTTATTCAAATATTTTCAGACAGGGATTCTGCCTGTGCTATCTTGTTTCTAATGAATATTCCAACTGTCCCTAACCCCCCTTCCCCTTCCACCTACCTTCCACTCGCAACATCCTACCTGAAGTCTAAAGACAAGTTTCGAACTCCTCAAACTCAAAACTTGACAAAACAATTATAAATAATCGTTGTGTTGACATAACCTTGAACTTTGCTCTCTACCATAAAAAGATGTGGGAGATTGGAACATATACAAAGTTAATTAATAAAACAGTATTTCTCTTACTAGAAATTAGAGTCTTAAACAAAACATTATAGGCCTCGAAAAACGAATAGCCTGTTACCCATCAATCGTGTTGGCGTCAAAACCTTATTGATTTGTTGAAAATAAACAACTGTTTTTGACTGACGAATGTCAATATAATTTTTTACATCCATTAAAATTTCCAGCCTGTGGTCTGGGTCACTTTTTTTAATTAAGCCATATATGTTCCTCTACCAGCTTGCTAGGCCTTTTGTAGTTTCATATGCCTTATAATCTAACTTAGGACTAGGACAGGAACCACATCTAGTCCCCTGGCCGTTAATTCATCACTGTGGAAGGGTAAACCCATATTTCACCAATGATAATTTTTTCGGCCGTGCCGGGAATTGAATCCGTGACCCTAAGCCCAGTAGACAGACACGCTACCGACTGAGCTATTAAAAGGTGTCTGATACTGACTACTGACTCTCATCTTTTAGTCCGAACAATGTGTCTTATGTGTTACACCTGTTCAAAATCTGCCTTTTACGTCAGATAAATATATAATTTATTATTATGTGTACAAATTTAAATGTATTCCTTAAAATTGATTTTGTCTCGGTTCTTAATTTACAATGGAAAACCTTTTACATGCATGTGTATTGTGTATCAGTAAACTTTTTATGAGATTTTAAGATAGGACTGTGTTGTTAGGATGTGTAGAAGAGTCCAAGATTCACACGCTCTAAACAAATACCTTCACCTGGTCTTACTCTAGTTGTTATATAGTTCTGCTCGAAATATATTTAACACTAGAATACTGGTTTGGTTACTAATGAGAAAAATTATGGAAGATATATATTTAAAAAAAACATATTAAGAAATATATTTAATTTATTAGGCCTATATAACTAAACAAGCTTATTTTAAACGATATTCCACCTCTTTAGAAATATGTATTTTCATAATAGTTTTTAAATGTTATTGTTCCATAAATATATACTGCTGTTTTAAGAGATTACCATGTGATAATTATTATAATTCATGCTATTATTTTCCTCGGAATATGAGGAAAGACAACCTTCAGTGCAGACGTTCTGGGATGAAAACCAAGCAAACTATCCGTGTGACCAATACTTCTGATAAACTAATAATGATTATAAAATAAATATACACATTTATATAACCGGCTATAGCCGTAATTAACAACTAGAATAGTTTAGCTATTTAACCCGTCATATCTTAAACTCACTAACTTACATCTTTACAGAACACATACAATAACAAATTGTAAACAGTGAGTAAGGTTGAGTGGGAAGGGGGAAGCTAATAAACGCTGACATCCAATGGTTCTTGGCAATTTTTCATACAGAAACAAAAAGGAAAAGGACGTAAGTTAATGTTTGAGCGTTTATTTGCTCAAACTTTAATATATCTACCTCTCATAGGGGGACCACTTAGCAATATGTAAAATATGACAACACTCAAACATTTCTGAAAGATGAATTGAGAAAACATTGCTCGAAGAGTTGTTTTCAGTTGTTTTTCAGAGCTGTGCCAATGGCTGGAGGCGGGATTCATTCCCCACAACATTGTCCGAGCTGACGTTTTGACGGACTGGTAGAAAACAAATGAATCTATAAGAACAATCCCAAGGGCAATAGAAAAGATAAATTACTTCTTTTTTACATGCTAATTTATTATTTTGGCAACTGTATTTAATTATAATGCCTTGTATTTCCGTACTTAATTAAGAACTTAATTCAGTGCAGGTGTCCATAATCAACTACCACAGTCCCTATTATTAAAACAAGTAACTATAGTGAAAACTTGTGATTTTTCAAGGATGTTTAATTTTTCACTTATTTGTGGTATTTAATGTGAACTTTCTGAACCGACTGACTATATCAGGAAAGGATTGTTTCTATAAGCCAGATTGAAAGGACCTACGAATGTTGCCGAGAAAGGTATTTTCACATACCTCCCAATTAATGTGAGACCAACGGCTTTACTTCCCTTTTGAGGTAAGCTGTGCTACAGATTTTTAACACTCAAGAAAAATCCGTCGATGTCGGCTGAGTTTGAACCCACGACCATCGGGTACTTTACCATAAAACCACTAGTGTCGACAAGAATGTTTTAGTACAGATGAATTCGCAGAGAAGGTATTAACAAATTGAACAGTGGTTTCCTTGTCTCTGAAACAAAAAATCACCTACTGTAAATAAAATTAAAAAACCTTGATAAACCGAGCTACCCTTGAAAATAAATTTCATACAAAGTTTTATAGTAATTGGTTATAGGCGTATAGTCCAAACGGATAGTAAGATGCGTTGCTAAAAAAAATAATAAAGAATCATAGCTCATAAATATTTATAATATAAAAAAGGGTTTTCAATTATACTATATTTATTTGTAAATCAATTAAAGCAGGGAATCTGTGATTGCTCAGATTAGCGCTTATTTCAGTTTCAGATTTATTGTTTATTTTTCTGCCAAATACTACCAGTTATTTTCCTTCTCCCACAAAATACCCTCTAAAAATTTTTATCCTCTAAATGTATTCCTCCCAACAACTCTGTTCCCTGGAATCCTATTGGGCCTCTTCCCTCTAATAGTGCGGATATCCTTTTCAAATAAATGGAAAACCACGCCGGAATAACTTGACGATCATTTATATAGACTAAGAACCAAAAGCAGATCCCGTGGCAAAAGACAGAATGAAAGAACTGTATTTTTCTTTCTGTCTTTCTTTCTATTACATTTGGTATTTTAGACTGAAAGGATGTAGGAGGGTGAGTGTGATATATTTTTTTCTAAAGTTTAGAGTTTTTTGACTATTGGTTTATTGATTCTGTATCCAACTGCAACGTCACGTATATACATCTGTATTGGAGTTGCTGTGACCCCATTCTCTTATCCCTGCCCACACATCTGATGATACCCTTTGTCTGTCTCTTCACCCCACACGCTTGATCATCCCAAACACCCACACACAAGATACAACCCCTTTCAAACTCTTTTTTTTATTGAATGCTCCAAACATAAATTTAGAGAAGAGAAGGTTAGAAAATGTCAGATAATTCATTACGAAAAATACAAATCTCTCAGGAGAAATAACTCAAATTGTTATTTTCGAATGTATTTTTTTTAAAGATATTTTGTATTTTCAATAAAGAACACTCATAAGGAATATTAATTTTGCATGTAAGCAATACATATAATGACTTACTCGGTAAGCCCCCATTACAACATGAATGTTGTTGTTATTGATGTATGTTTAATTTTCTTTTGAGTTTGTGTACACCATCAAACAAAAATTTTATACAAAAAAAGATATATTGCTCTCTAGTCAACGTATAATTTAATTGGAAATTGAGACCCCTCTTAACTCTTTTTATTACACCTCTGTAGTATTATGGGCGAGTTTCATGTGTAATAACCTATAATTATTTAATTTATTAGAAAAACTCATTTCTACAAATATGATTTAAAATAAGATTATTATCAGAACCTCACATATTTTTATATTAGTTGAATATAACTTTTGAATATTTTTTTTTTGCATTACCATTTTATTTTAGTTATTAAAATAAAATATTTTTTTATCTATTTCCAACCGTAGATTTTAAAATATATCTACAATAATGTATATATAAAAATTAACTAAACCAAATCCATCCGCTACTCACCCATGTTCAATTTTTTAAGAATAAATGTATTTTTTGATACAAATAAAATGACTTGTTGCAGTGCATGTATCTTTGACATAGATTATAATGGTTTGACTTACAGCTCAACATAAATGTCAAATGACGACATTATTGAATTTTAGTGGCAGATGTTTACTTTATATTACCATGGATGACATAAATAATGAAACTATCCCCTTTAACAGAAAATATTACTTTTACATTTGTATCGTTGCTATTTATCTTTCTTGGTGATATCAAGATATTCATTCTAGTGACCAGGTGGACAATGGACGGAAGTTGAATAACATTTCCATAAGTATGTAAACGTTTGAACTACAATACATACAAGTTAAGAAGAGATAGAAAGTACTGTATACATATTATTGCAATTTTTGGTAAAGGGATGTATATTTTTCCGCCAGCTAAACTTATAACTTACATAAGTGATTTGGTATTTCCTTTGAAATTAAATAAATATACATACATGATTTGCGCATCATGAAGTGGATTTAGGTGCTGACATTTTGAGTTATCTACAAGAGCTAATGTAAATTGTTTGCTGTGATATTCTATTATCCAAAATATTTCTGCAACAACATTTATTAAATCATTTATCTTATTTTATAATCGTGCTAAGGTAAATATTGCTTTGTTAATGGACTGCGTTTGTTTATACACCTAGTTCGTAAACAAGGTAATTTTTTCTCTTAAATATTTAATCTTTTAAAAAAATTGATTAATTACTATGATTGGGTTGTAATTGTAATTGCTATCTCAGGATTGTACAAATAAGAACTATAAAAAAGTGGGAAGCCGGATGTTAAGCCTTCTAATTTTACATAGCTTTGGTGCTGCTTTTCCGTGTAGGAAAGGTTCAAACTGGTAGTCTACACTAATATTATAAAGAGGAAAGATTTGATGTTTTTTGTTGTTTTTTTGTTTGTAATGGATAAACTCAAAAACTACTGGACCGATTTTAAAAATTATTTCACCAATATGAAGCTACATTATCAGCAAATAACATAGGATGTATTTTATTTTGCAAATCTAATTTATTACTCATAAAAATGTCAATAGTCACTCATATTTTATGGTAGTCTCTATGATGATTCTTCAATATGTGTGTTGAAAATAATAATGCGGGGGGAGGGGGGGAGAGAGAGAGGGGAAAGGGTCTAATAATTAATAAAGCTCAAATTAAGAGTCGTGGTCACCTGTATTCTAATTTTAAAAACAGTATAATTGAGATCAGTCAAACAGTTTTACCATATTTAAAAATGCTACAAAATTTAAACATGATAATTTTAAAATGGGTAAACCATTAAACTGCCCCCAATTCCGTTGACGTTAAATGAAGATAGCATAAAATCGCATTTCAATATATTTTCTAGTTCGAGCGTAATCTTGTATCTAAATTAACGTTTTATCGGATATCACGTTTGATTGTTTCTAAGAATGGTATAATTTCAATAGCTAATTTCATAGAGAAATTAAGTCACATTACAAGTGGATCGAGGTCCCATTCAATCATAAAGTCCTGGGCACTGATAACAGTAGGGTTTTAACTGTTATGTAACATAACTTGATTGGTTCTACACATCGATCCCCTCAAATGAAAGAAATGAAAAATAATTCTGCCTTGAAAATGTTTAAGGCAGTGGTACTCAATCTGGAGGGAGGGAGGGAGTAAATAACGTTAAAAATCATATATAATTGAAGATATGTTTTATTTAAATATTTTTTCCAGATTAATTAAGATAATTATTAATGCTTGAGGCTTTGACAACACTGCCTACTAGCTGTAATAAATTCGGTGACCAGCCAAAGTGTTCGTGCACGTGTTTATTTCCAAGCACGCAAGCCTTGAATTTGCTCCCATCTCGCTCAAACTTTTTAGATCAAAGTAGCCCGTGCATAAAAAACATGCTGGACCCCTAAAACCATATGTACACTAATATTATGAACAATTTGAAAAGTATATATAATAAGACAATAATAAGACAAATTTCACAAAATTCTTGCTGCACCTTTGGGAAATGTATTTTGTTTAGATTTAATAAAAAACTGGCAATCCGAATTACTGGTGCTGTTTTATATTGTGAAAAACAAAGAATATTATAAAATTGTCTCACGTTGCCTGAAATAACTGGCCGAGCCCAAGGGCTCCGTGGAGCACAGTTTGAAAAACGTTGCCCTAAGCTAAACCCTGATTTTGGTTGGAAGAACAGTAGAGAAAATTCAAACATATTTCTTCTCAGCCAACATTGATAAAATTTCATTTTATTATTTGTGTTATTTTATAGGCATTGATGATATATTATAAACGTGACAGCTTTGGATAACGTGACTTGATTTATGAATATATTAAAATGGTTTTAGTAACTCTAGTAACTAACTTTTAATGTGCTTCCTACCAAAATCATATTATACCATTGCGACCACGTGCAACATCACCAAATCTTCAACTCTATTTCTCATAAAAACAAAATTATGTTGTCGAGCTTGAAGTGGAAAGCGATTTGGGGTGTGCTCTGTCAAATATCAAACCCCACATTCAATAATATTCAATAACCAATCAAAACAAAACAGTGCCAACCATCACGATAATCTGGTCGGGGTGTTTTTTACAATTATCCTGCCAGTGTCAAATTGATTTTTGTACAAAATAAAGAAGTGACTAGAAGTTTTTTTAATGAATATCCCAAAAATTTAAGTTGTGGTAAGGGGAGAGGATTTGACTAGCCACAAAGGCGGTTGTCAGCTGGAAAAGGTAGGAAACCACTGTTATAAGGTCATTCGACCAACAAAATTTAATTGCACATTTTTACAAGTGTATAATTATTATAAACTATTAATACTGATTCAATTGTTTCAAACCCGCTTCGGTGGCCGCATGGTCTAAGGCGTCACTCTTGCAGTAGACTAGACTGCCGATGACGGGGAAATTGAGTTTATAATCGTTGTCGGGTGTACTGAGGGTGGTTTTTACCAAATGTTTTTCAACTCCACAAAAATGCGGGTACACTTCCTCTAAACATGACCTACATCATCCCTAAAACCCCTGGCGTAATTAGTAAATAAGCGTGTAGTCCCTAAAGGTTAGTAAGTAAGAAGCGGTGCTTGGGAAATAAATCAAATTATTACACTTCACGCGATACAAGGGGTCAAACTTGTTATTTTGCTTATTGCGTACCATTGTTGTTGTAAAGTAATTAATTTATGGGGCTGAAATTTTCTATAGTTAGACATTCATACGAGGTACACAGAATTAAATATCAATATGAATAATATATATTAATTTTTATAATACATATTAATATTGATATTTAAATTATTAGTATTATACCTGTTTTATTCTGTACACATTAATAATACGGCATAATCATAAAATAACAAGTTCGAGCCCTTATAGAACATGAACTGTAATCATTTGAAATTATGTTTTCAAGCACCCCGTATACAAAGTTAAACCCTTATAATATTAATATAATTATTATGAAAAATAATATATATTATTAAAAGTAATATACATTATTCTGTGCACCTCATATGAATGTCTATATATACTAAATTTCAGGTTCATACATTAATTACTTTTCATTAACAAAGGTACGCAAAAAATATTAAAATAACAAGTTTAACCTCTTATAATTTGTGAACATAAATGAATCGAAATTATTGAATCACTATCTGGGCATAGATTACAATTATACCTTTGTTAAAACTGTAAACAGAAATCTTTCTGGCAGAATGACCTTAATGACAGATCAGTTTACAAGACTATTCCCACGTTTTATTTGAATCCCTTCTCAACTCATCTAGGATCGAGTTTTCAGGTCTCTCACTCTATCGGGCAGTCCCAGAAGCTGTCAACCAGCCCCACCGTTATCATTAGATGTCCATCAGAAGACGTGGCCACCATGTTTGTTACGTGCTGTTCTTATCTCTCGCACGTCAGTTTCCGGTGACATCTCGACTCGGGAGAGTTCTCAACTTCGAGATCAAAAGATAGGACCATTGATTTTGATGACAGTTGGGAGTGTTGTGCTGTTGATCTTCTGCATGAGTAGTCGTATAGACGTGGCTGCTCACGCAAACGTTCTGTATTTTAATTAAAACATAAATAAATGACAGGTTAACTGATTCAAGGTATTCAAGCGCACATTTACTAATTAAAATCTAAACTATTAATTGAAAATAAATGTAATCCTTCGTGGCCGACGCTTTATCTGTCTCCAATATCCTCAACAGAAAGCTACGGATTAAATTGTCCATCATCTAATCTCTTCTATTTCTGTATGGGGTTTCCATGATAAATGTCATGATTTTGTGAGGAAAAAACTTTTACAAAAAAACAACCAAAAAACTTTTTTCCGTCAACATTGACAACATTTTACTATGTTATTAATGTTATTTGATATCTATTGATTTAGCTATCTAAAGTGACAGGTGCATGTCATATGACTTTACGTATGAATAAGTGAAAGTAGATAAAGTTAATCTTGTCTACTATGGTTACTGGTGATGAGAAAGTCAGGGTTAGAATCTGATTCGGGTGTACTGAGGTTAATTTCCCCCTAAATATTAAAATCTATAAGAGAAAAAAATCGATTTTCTCAAAATCGGATTTAATGATTTTGATTAATTTGGTATCTAGGCACTGCATCTCATTTGTTCTGATAAAATGACTTGGAGAGTACTTACCACGAGCGGATACCTCCAATCTCGATCATATCTCCGCCACTACCTGAGATATGAAATAACTTATAATTTCAAAGTTGTAGGACTATTAGAGTTAAAAACTTTTACATAAAATACATTTCTTTGATCCCATATTTTCCGATCTATCAGCAAATATATATTTTTAATGGAAATGGGAATGTTGATTGTAATGCTATTTGGTAAACTGATGTGTTTCTGTAAGTGTATAAAATTTTATTCATGCTATTTTGTGGAATGTTTTGCTCTGTTTCCGTTATGTTTCTGTAACTATGTATATTATTTAGTTTCACATATTTTATGAGTTTTAATTAACTTAAATGTTTCTATTTTTAGTTAAGGAAGCGAGAAAGTATGTGTGGTACATCATACCACTTAATACATCGTATTTGGACTACGAATACTTTAATTACGCTAATGGAATATGGTCTAGGACAAGTGGGCACCGCCATCTGGACGCAGCCAACTGGGTGCCAGTGTAAAAATGTAATAATTTTTTTACTTAAATATTCATTTTTGGAGTTGTTTTAATTTTAAAAAATTCAGGGCATAGGAAACTTAATGTGTGTGTATTTATAAAGTTAGACTACTTGATATTATGGAATTTTGATTTTTCAAACCTAATCTAAACTAACCTAACATAACTTAACCCAACTTGAACATCTTGTAAAACTTTTTTATATAATTTTTATTATGGTGTTTCGCATGATTGCCTTTTTATTTGCTTACATCATAATTTATTTATTTTTGTTAAAAAATTGCCCCTGACACCCAGTTGTTTCAATTTTTTACAATTTTTTTTTCTTTCAAAAATCGGCTTTGGTGCCCAGTTATCTTGTTTCCCAGACTTCCCAGCGTCCAGTTCACAAGCGCCCAGGGGTCCGGATCCAATTGGAATAGGAATGAGAAAGGTATAATTTAAAGGAAGTGTACCAGACTTTGGGTGGAGGTAGAGGGAGAAAAATATTTAGGAAAAACTGCCCTCTGTACACTGGACTGGGATATAACCTCGATATCCCCGTCACTGGCCATCTCAAGTCTTACACGAGAGTGACACCATGTGACCACATATTCAATTTTCTATCAAATTAAATACAAAAACAAAGCTCATTTGGTTAGGGGGAAAAGCACCCTAAGATTATCATCCTGGCTCTAAAGATCTTGACCTAGCTCATGCTGTTTACTACTTGTAAATATATTTTTTTTGTCAAACTCGATGATCTTGGGGTAAAGTGCTCCCCTCAGAACCCGATGTTCGTGGGTTCAAACCCAGCTGGCGTCAACGGATTTTTACTGAATTATAAAAATTCGTAGCACAACTTCCTTCAGAGGGAATTTAAAGCCATCAGTTCCATGTTGATTGTATGATGTAAAATAGCCCTGGAAATTATGCGAAATTACTTTTCCCAGCAACATTTTTTGGCCCTTTCACTTTCGCTCATAGAAATTCTCGTGCGCTAATATAATAATTTGGTTCAAAAAGTGCACGCTAACTACCTCAAGGTGACCTGGCGGTCTAGGGGTAAGGTGTCAGACTTCTATGCTGGCGGCCGGGGTTCAATCCTTGGTCCCGGCATAGATTTATCTGATTACCAAACCCTTACTTCACCTCTGACAAGACATCTTGTGAATGTGGGGAATTCCAGGCCTCCACCATGGTTCGGATTCCACGTTAAACTGTAGGTCCTCCATTTCATCTCACAATCACCCTACCATTACACATTAGCGTAAGTGCGTATAACCCGAACGGGTAGTAAGACGCGGTGCTAATAATAATAAACTACCTCAAATAAAATAAATATTAACTTATTAACAAATTTAAAACAATGTCAAACACTTTTGTGGATTTTTCAGGTACACAAATTTTTTTTTTATATAGATAAACGTTAATCTCCCTTTTTTACACCCACTACCACCCCACACCATTTATCCACGAGGCATGACAACAATGTGACATGTGTCACGTACACCTCTACCCCATTAATCCGGCCATATTGACAACCGACAGCACTAAATCCCGTGGGATCCAATATCCATTTCATGCCGCGTTAAACCGAATGCATTATTCGCGGGTTGGCTGGGCGGCCAGTGTCCTGAGGGGTTTTTCCCCGGAACTATTTTCACCTCGGGACAAGGCTCATGAATATCTATGCTCATACATTGTAAGTCAATCAATTGATCCTTCCCTAGTAATACAAAGGGTAGATTAATAACGTACGTACTTCTCATTTTGGTATCGTTTTAAGTTTCGGAAAGATTGACAAGTCGAGGCTACCAACATCTTCTAAACGACCCCCCAGCTAAGGATCGCTGCCTTAGACTATGCGGCCACTGACGTGGGTAAATGACCGTGTTGACTGTATAAATAGTTTTAGGAATTCTGACCCAGGAGATTAGGGTTTGAGCTTTGTGCAAAAAGTATGTTTTCTCAATGAATAGTTTCTTAGTATATCTATAGGCAAATTATTGAATGAATGATTTTAACAACGGGACTTACACGAGAGCAATTACGTATTGGAAAACTAAAAAAGGAACATTCTCTAAGAAAGAAAGATGTTGTTTGATAAAAACTTTAAATATGCACCCGCTTTATAAACATACAAGATGTTAATATATTGCCATTATTTTATTTTTTTCTAAAAAGATGGTCTAACCATTTCTACAAGATTTTTATTTCCATCAGTTGTCAAACCTCTTGCACGCAACAATTTAACATAGCTCTTATAACCCACATCATGTTGGAGTAGTTTCAATAAGTTTTGTTTTAAAATATGAATTTAAAGCCATTGATTTTATATTAAAGCAAAACAGCCTTTTGAAATAATATTTAATTATAAATTAATAACTCACTAAGGTTACTGCTTTATAACTATTTAAAAATTAGATGAGATAAATATATTTCCTCAAAATTAATTATATTGATTATAGAACAAGAAATGTAAAATTAAATAAACGGTAAATAGAGTAACAGCATCAAAGAATAAATTTAGAACTAAGAAATTGCCAACACAGATATTATTACTCTTTAATGTTTCACTGGTTTTAATATTATAGAGGAATTTAATTACTACTAATACTATTTTATTGTAAACATTTTGTTCTAAAATAATCAGTACGCTCAGCAAAAGGGCGTTTTATAAATTCAAGAGCCTAACCAAGGCCATAGCCAGCCGGTATTTCAGGGGGGTAGGGGAGGGAGGGGGTTAGTGGCCACATTCCTCAATTTCCTGAGGCTAGAAAAAATTATAAATGATAAACAGTTATACAAGCTATCTGGAGTGTTTATTTATGGCAACATAAACCCCTAACTGCTGGAGGCTAGCAAAAATTATAGATATTAAACACCTCTAGAAGCTATCTAAAGTGTTTTTATGGCAACATAACCCCCTAACTGCTGGAGGCTAGGGCAAATCATCGATATTAAACACCTCTAGAAGCTCTCTAAAGTGTTTTTTTTTATGGTAACATAGCCCCCTCACTTGTACTTGTAGCTTAATTTTCATATTGTTTGAACCGTAAATAAAGCCATATATATTTTGTTCATAAAGTTTCAGTGGTGTTTGAACCCCCAAACCTTCCCCCCTGACTACGGCCTTGAGCCTAACTCATTGTCGATCCATTGAAAAGTTACCTGCATCGGAAGACATGCAGACGTTAAGCTCGTTTTTTCTAGTATGTCAATGAAAGTGAGATAGGGTATAGAACCTTGGTCGGGTATACTGAGGGTAATTTTTTCTAAATAGTTTTACACTATCTCGCCACGAAAATTTGGGTACCCTTCCTCTAAATTTAAATTCCACCTTCCTTCGCATCCCTAGCTCATTAGCGTAAATAGTACATATGCGTATAACATGAACAGGTAGCTATGACGCGATGATAGAAAAAAGTACATTTTCTCTTAATTGCATCTTCCATATCAATGTAATAAAGTGTTGATAGCCCAAACGGGTAGTAATACAGTGTGGAAAAAACAGAAATTATAAAGAATAATTATGTGTATAATCATGATGTTGAACTTACTATTAAAAACAAGATAGATTACAAGGCTTTAATCATAAATTTTTATAAAAGGGTGAATTTATGCATTCTAAAGTGTCCCGCATTAGCGTAGAGAGATAATGGGTAATCCATAATGAAATTAAACTGTTAAAAAAACATCCGGAATTCAGTCGAGAGCTATTTTGACTTCTACCTCTCCTTCAACGACAGTAACTCACAATGCGAGTTGATCACCTTAGACGGTTCGATCACTGATTATAAATAGTAAGTTTTGAATTATATATCAATACTCATGTATGTAATACAGAGCTGCCATGCACCTGGAAAACTAAGAGAGCCGGGAAAACTCAAGGAATGTTTGGTGTCTCGAAAAACCAGGAGGGTGTAACACAGGAAATTTTCCAAAATCTAGTAAAAATACTAGAATATTTGTTAATTTGAGACATTAAACTAAATATTTAAAATCTTAGGTCTTTTTTATTATTATTATCACCACGTCCTATTATCCGTTCGTGCTATACGCACCTACGCTGATGTGTTAAGGTAGGGTGATTGTGAAACGAAATGAAGGACCTACAATTTAACGTGGGATCCGAACTACGGTGGAGTCCTGGCATTCCACACATTCACAAGATGTGATTAATACACTTCTTGTTAGAGGTGAAGGAAGGGTTTGGCAATCAGATAAATTTGTGCTTGGACCGAGGATTGAACCCCGGACCCCCAGCACAGAAGTATGACACCTTACCCCAAGACTGCCAAGTCGTAGATCTTTGATTGGATAAAAAAGTGAATCGAAGAACTAAACAAGCTCATTCAAAAATATATTATAACTCCTTAAACAAATGTAGTCAAGTGACAGAAGAATTATTTATCCATTAATATTAAATCATCTTGTTTTAAACATAGTTTACATGACTGAATGCAAGTCAATTTGATGAAAACTTATTTTGTATTGTTCTTTTCTTCAATACAAGCCACCTGTAAAAATGGGAATCGAGCTCCTTGTGGAAAACCTAGAAAACACAGGGAATTGGTTAGTAAGAAAATAGTGGCAACCTTGTAATAGTAAATTGGTTAAATAAGTTTAAATTTATTCTCGTTCTTTGCATTTTACTATTTGTCCAGCCATTCGAAAAAAAAAATGCTTGGAGAGCCTTGGAATGTGGTGGTGGAGAAAGCTTGAAAAGATCAGGTGGACAGACAGGGTGACAAATGAACAAGTCCTAAGAAGAGTGGATGAGAAGAGCTCCGTTTGGATGTGATTATTCGGCGCAAAGCAAACTGGATCGGACATATCCTGAGGAGGAACGGTCTTCTGCATGTCATAGAAGTAAAGGTTGAGAAAAAGAGGAGCTTAGGAATAAGGAGGATTCAAATACTAGAGTACTTGAAAGAAAGAAGAAAATGCTGGGAGCTGAAGGGGGAGGCAAAGGACAGGGTGCATTGGAAGTCTTAAGTTTCACTGACAAAAGGAATGGAACAGTCGTAAGACGGAACACCCATTAAAAAATCCATGTATTCATGCTAATCGGATAGCGAGGAGGAAGATAGAGCTCTGGGAAAATATACCAACAGGTTTGTTTAAAGAGAGTGGTAGACTATTTAGTAAATAACACCTCAATACACACCCTGATACTATTCAAACCCCGACCTCCTCGTCACTGGAGAACCATGCAAGACTGTAATAATACCTTTATTCATGTCCCCATTGGTACGGAAATTCTTTTAAACGAAACTAAAACAAGTCTAAATTTATGTATAAAATACCAGCGGGTTTTTTCAGTCAAGGGAGAAAGTATTTCATAAGTATAACTTTTGGCTGTCTGGGGGGTTCTGTTACTTATCGTAAACTGCACATTTTATTCGCACAAGATGGCCGTTATGTGTACAGTTTATTAGAAAGCAGGAAGGTAAGATTATATTCGGAGATGTGCTCTGTTTTAGAGGCAGGTAAATTCAGCCGTGAACCTCATGTTAGTTTATGATGAGCAAGAGAACACCACGCGAGGCGGGTATTAGGAGACGAGAGAGGTAACTAAAGTAGGAGAAAGAAAAGAAAGTAGAATAGGATAAATGGAAATAAAATACAGGTTAGATTTAATTCAAACAATTTTGATGTTAATAATTGAATCACTATTTAACTAATGGTTTTTTTTACTTTAAATACGTCAACTATGAACTCATAATTAATTTGGTTTATCCTGTAAACCTAAATTAATAGTAATATAACACCACATTTGATTGTTCTCTTTTATAATTATTAATTTTGAAAAATATATTCAGCTATAAAAAAAATTGTGTCACTACCCACTCCCCAACCCCCACCCTATAGCCAATTTCTAGGGATGAACTTTTGCAGGCAGAGAATGTCGGAATTTTGTTGAATTTTATTATAAACTATTGTACATGGTGTGAGGTTTATCACTTGCAATTTGTTAAAGTTAAAATAGAGTTGTTAGCGTTAGCCAAAGTCAGTGGTTTTATCAAACAGTCCTTCCTACTCATTTACACAGGTGATCTAAATCCACCTCGAACTGGGGTTAGTAGCGTACTCGCGTCCTGCCGTGACGCTCGCCCAATACCCTCGCTATACACAAATTAAGCCAACTGTAATGACGTCATTATATTATTGTGGACTGTTTATATTTGCTGACTCATGCAGTCAACACAAAGAAGGAGCACCTATCTCATAAGTAACGTTAGTATTATATTCTGAAAAAATTGAAAAATGAAACCTTGATACGGGAATCGAGCCCGGGACCTTGGATTTAGTACGCTATTGCTCTAACCACTAAGCTATCCAGGAAGTTTCCTGTGCTCATGATCATTCTTCACTCATATTTTAAGGCAGTCTCTATGATGAATTATTATTATTATTATTATTATCATCGCCGCGTATTACTACCCGTTCGGGTTATACGCACAATGGACTAATATGGGTGAAGAATGAGCCTGAGCACGGGATGATTCCTGGATAGCTCAGTGGTTAAAGCATTGGCGTACTAAGCCAAAAGTCCCGGGTTCGATTCACGTGTACAGGTGTCATTTTTAAATTTTAATATTTTATTAGTATACACATATTAGGTTTCTTATGTTAAGATTTCTTTTAAAACAACTCCAAAAATGTATCTTTAGGTAAAAAAAATTACAGTACTATGGTTTTACACTGGCAACCAGTTGTATTGGAGCCCAGTCTTACCAATGCCGAGTTGGCAGTGCTTAGTTGTCTTTGGCCATTATCCCCTCAATGATATTTGTTAGTGTTCTATGAAATTTCCTAAAAAGGACTGATAAATTTGATACTTATATACACAACAAGTTTGTGTTAGGTTATAAAGCCTTTTCTGCGCCTAATAGTTATCAAAAGCAATAACCTGAAAGTGTAAGTGAACTTTAATTTTTATTTGGGCGAATATTAATCCAAAAGTGACTAATATTTAACGATAGCGATACCATTTTTTTCATTTACGACTAAGAATTGAATGTTTAGAGTTTTCGAGTGAACTGGGGTGGTTTTTCCTAAATGATTTTACACTCTCCCTCCACGAAAATGCTGGTTCACTTCCTCTATATTCAACCTTCTAAATTCTTAACCCATTAGTGTAATTAATACTTAAGCGCATAAACCAAACGGAAAGTAAGACGCAGTGCTAGGTATTAGCAAGAATGTTTATGCGTTTCAATATATAATGGGTTTTTTTACATTAGTATGAACAATGTAACTTTGCCTTATATTTTAATCCAATATTTGTTTAGTCTATAGCTTTTGCACAGTCCGACACCTTAGCTTAGTTGGCAGCCTGTCTGCATATTTAGCTTAAGGTCCTGGGCTATATTCCCGGTAAGGCCGATCATTAGTTAAAATGGGATTACCCCTTTAATAGTGTTAGATTTATGGCTGGTGGATTGTGTGTGGTGTCTCTTATAAATGTAAATTAGTTTACAAGTCATGTATTGATATAATCAGTTGGTTCAGAAAGCACACGTTAAATACCTTATATGAAAAAATGCTTAAACAAAAATATTACAATAAAATGTGTATCTAGATACATTTATCATTAATGCAATATCCATTCATCATGTTAGCTACCTTTTTCCCATTACGAATTTTCAAAGTCTAGTAAGGGGCCTACCAACGCAACACTTTTTTTAAGGGTGGATACAAGATATTTAAAAGTTTGATAACCATTAAAACGTCCTTGATTTTCTTACGAATTGATATTTGGAACGTCTTTTAGAAAATTCAATCATATATTTTGCGATCATCTTGATAACATTTTATCATATTATTAGTATTCGTAATATTTATCTTATAGAGTTAGCTTTTTCAATATATTATTAGTATCTGTTTATTGATAATGTATATCAAAAGTGACAGCTGCATATCACATATCTTGACCTATGAATACGTTAAAGTTAAAGTATATCTATTAACTTTTTCTAGCTGTCAGATTTGTCCATTATCAATAAAATTGGAGTACACAAATGCAGCCGATGCGGCAAACTCCTCATACTTCGCTTGTGCCACGCAACTACTGGATGTTAAATATAGACTAATTGGAAACAAGCACTAATTTCCCTTTGAAGTGTAACTCCAATCAGCGAACAGTAGAGTTTAGAACAGGGGTCGAGGAAGGGGTGAATTGTAATTAGTCGCCCTGGGCAATGCTTTCAATTATAATACCGACTAATCCCCAAATACAAGGTATCGTGACGTTCTCCGAACTCAAGTTTATCAGTACCCAGTAACTTTCCTTGCTGGGATTGTTTCTCGTCCCGCCCTACGACAACGTTATACTGCCCGGCCGGGTGTAAGCCACTCTAAATGATTTTCCCCTAAATCGTTTCCCACACTACTTCCACGCAAATGTGGGTAATTTTTTGACATATTTAAGTTTCTCGATCCCTATCCTATTGGTGTGTTTTAATGCTTTTGACCGGAAAGGTAATAATACACGTGTAAAAAAAATCGTTGAGTGGGTGGGGTTGATAAATCAGTACTTACTAATAGGCCACACCTCAAAAAAAAGTTGATAGTAAAACGTTTTATTAAATATATGTTAATGTTAATTTGATAAATCAGGTTAATATACATAATCACCGGATTTTATGTATAGTAACCAACAGTTCTGGTGAGTGTGATAAATGTTTCATGTTGTAGTCAAATTATTCATATTAATATGTTATTAAATGTAATAACCAGAACCATCTGGTTAAAGGGATAAATCTCCCGTTTGTGCAAGTTTGAACCTGTCTGAGTTCCTATCTGAGTTTGTTGTGCGTATTAGTTATTATTATTATTATTAGCACTGCGTCTTACTACCCGTTCGGGTTATACGCACTTACGCTAATGTGTAATGGTAGGGTGATTGTGAGATGAAATGGAGGAACTACAGTCTAACGTGGAATCCGAACCACGGTGGAGGCCTGGTGTATTAGTTGAGGTCCCTCTTTTATAGAGTGCGGACGTGTGGTGTTATCTTGATATGGAATCTGTTAATTTAACCTAGCCTAACCTAACCTAGTCTAACCTTCGGAATATTATAATGTATAACCTCAACCAATCAGTTTTGCTGTTTTGTAAAATAACCTGTTAAAATAATAAATTGCTTTTATTTAATCACACTAACCACTGATATTGGTTAGTTCGGAAAATCACCGTTCATTATGCATAATAACTAATTTATTACTTTAACTGTAGCATATACACTCCGTTTACCCTGAAAAGTATACCGTTATTTTGGTAGGAAGCCCGTTTTGGAGTGTCTTATTTCGCACCAGAATCCTACTGAGTACTGGGTAACAATATTTTGTAAGGATAAAAGGCCTTACAGAATGGACTTCTTACTTCCGTTTAAGGAAGGCATCTTATACAGTAGCTCCATGGCTTCTTTGGTGCTTACTGACAGCTGACAGCTTTAAAAAGATACCAGACCAAATTACATATCCCTACGCCGAAATAGATGATCTTCAAAAAACATTTGTTTAGCAGCTGTCACTTTTGACAGTCAAAATTTAGGAATATACCTAAATGTTGACTGTCATAAGTCAGCTGTGAGCTGTCAGTCAGCACCAAAGAAGCCATGTAGCTACTGTACCTCCAAAATAATGCTATACCGTAATCATTAGGATTCTGGTGCGAAATAAGACCTTCAAGAACGGTGTTCTTTCCACAACAACGGTATAGCAAGCTTAATTTTCCTCGTTTTAGTATAAAATATAGGACAGGACTGTCCAACTTGAAGCTAGTCAATGGCCTCATTTGATATTCCTAGAGTGTGCGGGCCACACACGAGGAAATTGGGCCTCTACAACATAAGTAATAGTTGTTTTTGTGGTTGATGCTCTTAAACAGAAAATTTGTAGATTTTTTTACCGTGTTATTTTGTTTAATTTGAGATAAGATGCTTTTAATTAACTAATCTAATCTAATTTACCTCACACTGAACGATGCAGCAGAGACAAATGATGGGTGTCGCATGTGTTTCCTTTTGTGTACGCAGGCACTCTTCAAGGTGTTGCAATATTTCGGAACTCTCTTTCTTCAATTAACAGTATTTTCAATTTTGAGCTAAATTAAACAAATACATTTTACATGATAGGCCTATAGACTAGAAAAGAATGTATATTAAATTAAAAGTAGTATAATAATTGCTATACAGTACAGTACAGTACAGTAAATAATAAATATAATACATTTTATACAATTTAAGTCTAATTATGTTTTTTTTAAACTTTTCTAATCCGTCACGGGCCCCTGCGGTGAGCCTCATGCAGCTCGCGGGCCACCAGTTGGACAGGGCTGATGTATGACCCTGGTGCACTAGATTAATGTAAGCACTGCTAGCTTACAGGGTAAACTGAGTGTATTATTATTATTATTATTATTAGCACCACGTGGTACTACCCGTTCGGTTTATACACACTTACACTAATGTGTAATGGTAGGGTGATTGTGAGATCAAATGAAGGACCTACAGTTTAACGTGGAATCCGAACCACGGCGGAGGCCTGGTATTCCCCATATTCACTAGATGTATTGTCAGAGGTGAAGGAAGGGTTTGGTAATCAGATAAATTTGTGCCGGTACCGAGGGTTGAACCCCGGACCCCCAGCACAGATGTCCGACCACCAACTGAGTGTACAAGTCCATACCGAATGATTTGTGAAGTCGAAGACCACAGGTTTCAGCCGACACTAAGTACTTTCAACTATTGTATGACCCGCCTCGGTGGCGTAGTTGGCTAACGCGCTAGTCGTGTTGAGCTCGACCGCCGAGGACGGGGAGATCGAGGTTCGAATCTCGGTCGGGTGAACTGGGGTGGTTTTTCCTAAATGGTTTTCCACTCTCCCTCCATGCAAATGCGGGTTCACTTCCTCTAATTCACCCTTCCCAATTCCAAATAAATTAGCGTAATTAGTAATTAAAGCGTATAACCCGAACGGGTAGTAAGACGCGGTGCTAAATAATAATAATAGTAATAATAATTTTTAAAAAACTATTGTATGACAAATAGAGTACAATAAATAAAAGGTAGGTTTTATAATTGGTGACTCATTAATACTATATTTTTTATTGATGTTTTGAAGGGATGAGATTTAATTAAGTGTGGTATTAATTGAAGTTTTGGGAGGAAAAGGGGGAAAATTCCAGACTCCCTGAACTTCCCCTCCTGCCTCCGCTACTGGCTACTTGCCAGTAATTCTGTCTCGTGTTTGTGGTTAGGTGAGCTGTTCACAGTTTAACTTGTCTTCTTACAGACTAACATGGAGGGAGGGGAGGGGTAAGCCATTCATTAACATATTTATTTGCTCAGTATAATTTACTGTTCTTTTATTGGTTGACTCAAATATAACAAATTTGAACATTATCTACCTGCCACAGAGTTAATTTATAGCTTTCTCAAGATTCTCAATTTTAATCAACTTACACACATTTTCTATTTACCGCTTGGTAAATGGAATATTCATACCTGGATGTGTACTATCTTATAATCATATTTTAACTCGCAACGGTGGTCACGTGGATTTAATGTCATGCTCATTTAGTCTAGCTTACTGGTGACGGGTAGGTGGAGGCTCAAATCTAAACCAGGTGTACTGAGGGTGATTTTTTTTCTAAATGATTTTCCACTCTACTTTCACGCAATTGCGGGTAAATTTCCTCTAAAAATCAGTATTCCCTTCTCTTTCCTAATAAAGGAATTAAATGCAAATACACTAGATGAGTGGTAAAAAAAAGCAGTAAGATTATTGTAAACTCTTTGAAAACATTATAAACGCACGTGTCATAAAACTACTGATATAAGAGCTAATGGGTTGGATACATGAACGCTGAGACGCGCTTCAGGCCTTAACGTCCAGAAACCCCCAATTATTTAAGAATATGTTTTTAAATTTCAAAATATGATTCACGTCACAAAAAAAAGTGAAAGGTATCATCATGTCTGAGTATAGAATTAAAACCCTTACCTTTTAGATTTTATAATTTAAGAAAAATCATCAAAAGGTGAAATCAGATCATTTTTAACGTAGTTTTACTCGAAATGATATAGTTCTTAAAGTAAATTGTTATAGATATAAATCTAGCCTGGTGTTTGTTCTGGCTAGTGTATTTAGGAATAGTAAAATGTAAATGAATAAAAGTTATAAAATAAAAATAGTAAGGCCTAAGGGATATGAAATGATGGTGATATATGGAGGTTTTTTGGGCACCGTGTATTACTACCCATTCAGGTTATACGCTTATGTAAAAATTATGTTAATTGGTTAAGAATCAGAAAATTTTAATATAGCGGGAGTGTGGAGAGAGAGAGCGTAGGAAACCATTTATGGAAAGCCACCTTGAGTACACCCGACCGGGATCTAACCACACCACACGCTCGCTGTCATCGGCAGTCTAGTCTATTGCGAGGGTCGCGCCAAAGACCATGCGGCCGCCAAATTGGGCTACGGAGCTTAGTGTTAATACATTCTACTAGTGGTAACTGCTCTCTTTGTCGCTAAGCTAGATGTTCTGGGTTAGAACACGGTAGAAATCCTAATGGGTGTTTTGTAAGTTGTATTTTTGAGAAAGGCATGTAGATTGAAAATTATGTGGCTCAAATTTAGTGTGTGGTCTATATCCTGGCTGAATACTTTATTTAAGAGGATCATACGGGGATCGTTTGACAGAAATGAAGAGTCCTGACATTACGTGAAGGAGGGAACAGTGAATTGTTTTGAGTGGTGAATCCCGAGTGTATGGTTCGTTTCGGGTATGGATTGAATGAAGCAGTTTATTTCCTCCCCTTATTCCTCGTCAATTATGCTTCGGTATTAGTAGACAGTGATCCAGGTTCTTGACGCCTGCACGACTGGAGGTTTAGGTGTCGACGCGTGCTCTCCTCGTCTAATGTCGGTGGTGGTGAGTGGCAGAGACAGCGTCATCGTGTATAATTGGGGTGGTGAGCGAAATACGCAGCGCTTCCCACTTTAGGTGTGACACGGTGATTGATTATTTAGGTAAAACTATCGCTATCTAGAATGAAGTTTGGTACCCTTCGTCTTTTTTTTATTGATATCAGTGCCATTGCCTAAAATCATGTTCTGTTGAGAACAAATTAAATCGTGTGCAGACACTACAGGCTACATCATGATTTTATCCGTACCTTAAAGTGACAGGTTGTCGTATTCTAACAATACTGAGAAATATATTAATATAAAAACCCTTGACAATAATATGCAAACCTAGATATATATGCTGCTATAAAATTTATTGACAAACCATATTAATCGAATCACACATATTTGATTTACATTTAACAGTGGTTTTTAATCTTGTAAGACATATTTTGTACAAGCATGGTGGTTACGATTTTTACATTTTACTAAATTAAAATCAAGAACTTATAAAACTTTGTCTACAAACAGAAATATTCAGGATCTTCTATCTTGATATTTTTCTTTTCCGGCAAGAGAAATTTCCAACGATATAACTTGACTTGCGCAATAGCCTCTTCTTCCCGCGACTATTGGTCCGTAACAACCCTCCACAAACACATAAAGTTAACTATTATCAGAAAAATCAAATTTAATCGGAGATGGTTTTAGTTTGATGGTTTTAAAGATTCAGACACAAGAAAAACAGGAATGTTGGAATATTTTCTTCGTGTAGGTGGTACCATTAGACACTATGTCCGATATTTGTACAGTGGTACACTTAGTTTACCCTGGAATTTAGTAGTCTTTCTTTGGTGGATTATATACTATGGCCCTAACTTAAGAGCTACGCCATAGTGTAAACGTTCATAGTAAGCTTGCTACCTTTCAAGAAAAACGTAGTGTTGTATATTAAGATTACAACGAAGGGGACTCAAAATCGTGGTTGGAATCGTGGTATGTTTATAAAATGCCCCCTTCCCCTAAAATAATGTAAAAATTGAAAGATTATTATTTTATTTATTACTTTATGAGTTGCAGCTGAAGAGCATATTGTTCAAAGTACGAGAATAGATGCATTAAATATTTGAATTATTAGATATCACCCTTCCTACTATGTATGTCTCTCGTTACTAAGATTATTTTCACAAATCAAAGCAAATGCTTTGCAGCTGTAAATTTTGACAGATAGTATCAATATTGATAACATAATAATATAATAGCACTCTTTTTATATATGCAATATTAGGTAAGGTACCAGACTTTCTCCGATTTACTATGTCTTTATAAGTTGTAGGTATGATCTAGGGAAGCATTTCCCAAAACTTTGGTTCGTGAACCCCTTGGGAACTCGCGAAATCTTCCAAGGGATTCGCAAAAATATGTCTGTAATGGAGGATTTTTGCAGTACTTTGTGAGGAAATGGGAAGCACTTACAACTGTTTATTGTCTCACATTGGAGTCAGGTGGTTGGCTATCTTGAGGTAGAACTCTTACAAGATTGTTTGAACTTAAACATGAAGTTTTCGTTGTTCTTAGCAACCATCCCTTTCACAAAGCAAAGTGCATGCAAGATCAAATGTGGCTCCAGTCTTTGGCCTAGGTGTAAGATATTTTCTAAAAAAAAAAAGAGCATTTCAAACCTATCTCTTCAGGGGTCAAATACTAACGTTTTTATTGTGCAAGATCGGACTCGTTCATAAAAAAATTAACTTTTGGGGAACGTGTTTAATTAGCAATCAAATGGAGTGCTTTTATATTCTTCACGACTTCATGACAGAAAATCAGCTTTCTTTGCACGAAAATGTTAAAAACATGGTTATAGAACACTTGAAGGGACTTGGAAAACTTCAGAGAAAACTTCCCAGCCGTGTCCAATAATAACAATTGGATTCACAATCCCCTGGAAGAGACAGCGGTTTTTAAATCCTACAAATTAGGCGTGAGTGAAAAAAGAGCAGCTCTTTGAAATTTCCACTGATTTGAATAAAATAAAAAATCTAAATCTTTGCTATTAATTTGTTTCTGGTTTTAAGTTTAGACAAGGATTTCTCATTGTTAGAGAATAAAGTTATTACAGCTTTGCTACGATTTTATTCTACGTATTTGAGAGAGAAATCTTTTTCTTCATATGGCTATTTAAAAATATATATACAGAAACAGTCTCAATGCTGAAAGTGACTTGAGACTATTTATCCTTCTTAGTTCCTGACTTTAAAGCTCTGTGCCATCCAAATCAAGAGCATACTTCTCACTATAAGTCACGTGAAGAGGTGAGTAGCTGTTAAAACTTGTTAAAAATGTTTAAACTTATCTCGACATGGAATTTTGTTATTAAAGGAAGGTATTTCAGCTATGTCAAAGCAGCAATTTCCAGTACCACTTTAAAAAACAGGTGAAATGTGATAATATTATGACAGTAAAGATAAGAACATTTTACTACAGTACTTTGCTTATTTAATTTCAGTTTTAATTTTTTAAACAAATGTATAATTACTTGAAATTTTACTCAAGTAATTTCAATATTTTTCATTATATTTGGTAGGGTTTCCCAAAATACCTACCAAGCTATAGTAGGTTAATTTAAAGACATTTAACATTTTGATTACAATTAATAACTAAATTTCATAAAAATTAGGTATAAAATAAAGTGCTTGACTATGGATATTTAACAGGGGGTTCATGCTACTCAGATGTTTGTGAAAGGGGTTCGTGAGTCGAGAAAGTTTGGTAACCGCTAGTCTAGGGTCTACTACTTTTCACTCGTTTGAGTACATCTCTAATAGAGCCAGGGATGGTTTAGGGTCAACCACACCCACTTTTCACTTATGTAGCCACGTCTGTAATAGATGCAGGAGTGGCTTAGGATCAACCACTTTTCTCTCGTATCATTGTGTCTGTATTAATTAAAGAGGGAAGCTTAAAGTCTCTTGTTTTGTATCCACGCTTCTTGAAAATTAACTAAAACATTTATGCAACACATTAAAGGTTATAGATTTAAATGAAAAAGTTAAATTTACTACAAATTTAACTGTTCCTAAGAGTATCGTTATAACCTTTAGTAACCGGATTGTCAAGGCAAGATAACAAATATTTGTAGTTTGGAAGATATTTTTACTGCACGCCTGAGTATAAAATGAATTTTCCGGGCTAAAGTTGTTTGTGTTATAACTCGCTAAACAAACAAATTGATGCCAGCTTTTTTCCACGTTTATAATTCGTGTACTACGCTATAAAAACTTGTTTAGTCGGAGATGTCTGTGTAACAAAGTGATTGACGAACTACGTGTTTACATCTTTGAAATACAAAATTTGTGGAGTTCCGTGAAAACACTGGTTTATATTTATATTAACCCTTTGTTTCCACGTGAACAATGGGACCTTTTTTAAAAAGTAAAAACATACTAAATTTGTAATGATAGTGTATGGGTCATTCATTATGGTAGTTCTGAATCTTATTCAAGAGTTATTTTTTCATTGGATGTAAAACAGATTTTGAGTAAGGGCTATGTAAAAAAAAATTGGATATACATACTAATTGTATTTTTTAATATATTCACCATATAATATATAGTGTCCTTTTTTCCCGTGCTAGTGGTCATACTCCCTGCCCGGACTATCCACATATTTACATAAATGGAATAGCGAGAAGTAAAGTATTCATTTTCATCGAAAAAGAGTGAAAAACAATTTAGAGAACAACACTTCAGTACAAAGGAACACAATCTCTTTTGATGTTTCAAAACTTTATTTTTATTTTGAAACTTGCAAATGTTCTCTAACTTTTAACGTTGAAACACCAAGAAGAGATTTCTACTCTTGCTTCTGACAACATGGAGGAGTATGAGTAGAAGGAGGAATATTCATTTTTTTAATGTCATGCATTTTGACGAACGTTGATACTGACGGGCTTCATTTTTATTCACTGTAATGAAATTCTGGGGTAAGGCTGTAAAAAAAAACTGAAAAACAAAAATGTATGTTGTATCCTACGTTAATTTAAAAATAAAAACTCATAACATTAAGTTGTGAATAATATTTATTAATATTAAATTTATCAATTATAGCACTAATGTAGTGTCAAATAAATTAATGAAAGCATTATAGTGATAAGAATATTTAGGGGTTAAAACATTTTAGAGCAGAGACTAAAATATAAATATCAAACTCAAAATTCTACTAAATAAGTACCAATGCGTGACCTGTGGGAAAATCTACCATATACGTACACTTACTACGCGCATAAACGGACCTCCGCTAACATACTCACTTTCGTGGCCAGCTTGTATATGACCCTAATGGCTTCGCAAATTAAATTTAGTCGACACGGAATGAATATTTATTTGTCCAATCTATAGTTTTGTAGTGATCATATAGTGGCTGCGTTGTTGGTTAAAATAATACAACTTCATTTATTTAAATTCTTATGTATTATTCACTTGCAACAATTCTTTAGCTAGTGTTTTAAATTAATTAACGAAATTATATATTTAAATTACTATTTATTATATTGCTTTCATTTGATACACGTCACACGTCTTGGTTAGTGTGAGAGTGGCCGTCAACAGATTTAATATAAATTCACAATATCAATTGCTTTAACCATGATGTGATCTAATTACTATTAATTATCATACCTGTTTTTACTATTCTACTAATTCGACCCGCGGCGAATACCCGAGCAGCTAACGCGAGGTGTTGATCAAGGATTCACATAACTTGACTGCAAAGATTTGACCCGGGAGCGTCCTTGACGCAAGCCCGGCGAGACCAGAGTAACGAGTCTCCTAATCGGCCCAACTAATATTTTTTTTTAATATCAGGAAAACACTCCCACTCCCATTGGTCCTCAAGATCAAACATGGACCAACCTAGCTGTCCCCCGGATCTTTGGTGCGGTCCAAGACAAGGGAAGAAAGCCACCCCCCTTAATAGCTTTTAGGAAGCTATTGTTTGGTGGTGACACAATATTCCATAATACCTGGCTAGCAGGTTATTAACCTTCCAATACCTCGTTGCTGCCCACAAGGTTGCTAAAACATCTTATTTTCTAGCGTATTAGTAAAGAATTGGAGCATACTTGCATCGACATCTGCAGCTACTTATCCCAATTTTTAAACGTAAAAATAACTGTCTTTAATTTTCAAAAATGATAATGTTTGCCTTAACAAACAAACACCGAAAAGGATTCACTCAAGTATAAATATAATTGCTAATGAAATGTTGATTAATCAAGGATTTTTTAAATATATAAATTAAAATAAATAGAAGACAGTAGTTTTTGGAGAACAGGGAGGGGAATAGTTTTGAAATAACCATTTCCTTTGGACTCGATATAATATTTATCAGATGAAGAAATTGCTTTATTATGCTCAATGGCTCAGTCACAAACATTTTCTCTGCAATGTAAACATATGCCATAATGGTAACGCACTGCCTTGTTATTTCTCTTTCTTAGTTGGCGTTGCTAAATGTTGTGTATGAGCAGTCCAGAGTCTCCAAAAGCTTATATATCCAGTCAGTCTCCTTTGTGGAAACGCTTGATCTTGTGCATTCCATTTAGGGATTGAAATGTGTGAGCCCAGAGTACAATACCATTGCATGTATAAATGGTATAAAAAAAGTAGTTCCTCCCAATTTAAACTGTTACCCGCATTAAAAGTGGTACGCCTCATCGCTATGATAAGCCTAATACTCTTTTACCTACCCTTCCCATCAAAGAACGTTAAAGAAAGGTGCACTCCTATTTAGAGAGTAAATACTTCTTTAGACATTTATCAAAGTTAATGTTTTTATTTTATTTGTATACGTTAAATCATGTGATTTGCAACTGTCGCTATTAATATAATATCAAAACCTACCAACTAATAATACTAATAAAGTAAAATGTTATCAATATTGACCGAAAAAAGAATGTTCACCCACAACTCAGGGTTTGAGTTGATCCCATATAAACTATAAACAAGTAGTTAGTTTAAAAAAATATTAGCCAGATAGCTACTAATAATAAACTAGCCAGTAATAATTTGGCATAGATTATTTGTTTATAGTATATTTGTGAGCATGAATATGTTGCGTCACAACTTTATTTGAAATTTTAATTAAAGGGTATGTTCCGGTTACCTCTATTCTGAATGTACACCTGCAGAAGTTAAATTTATTACTAACGTTGATTAACAATAAGCTGACACTTTTTATTACAGTTTTGTTTTAATTCAAATTAAGACTTAAACTGACTATATGATACCTATTACTTTCAAATTAATACATTTTAATGATTATCGTAGTATTGTGCCACCCATATTCAATCTACAAGTCCTTTCATCCGACTTCCAAGTATAAGTTCAGCCTCACCCCAGCACTCGCCCGACCAATTCCAAAACTCCACTGCCTAGGATTCTACCGGCTTACCTACCACCCATGTGTGGTTTACCGGTGCACTATTACAATGATATCAGACGTAAATAACGACCACCTTTTCCCAAACAACTATTGACCACGGGTCACCGCAGCTAAGTACTATTTATCTTGCCCACTATATACTACAGTAGCCCCACGGCTTCTTTGGGGCTGACCGACAGCTCACAGCTGACTTCTGACAGTCAACATTTAGGTATATACCTAAATTTTGACTGTCAGAAGTGACAGCTGCTAAACACATGTTTCTGAAGATCATCTCGTTTGGCGTAGAGATCCGTAATTTGGTCTGGTAACTTTTTAAAGCTGTCATTCAGCACCAAAGAATCCATGGGGCTACTGTACACCTACTTTTATAGCTGAGGGAACTTCAGGTCTTATGGAAAAAATATTTATCTTCGCTCTCTCTCTCTCTGTTACCGGTTGCCAAACCTTCTATCTTTCGGTTGTTGGGAAGTGAGGGGGAAGGGTTTATGGTACAACTTTACAAGATTATGGTTTTAAAACTAATAAATAAATTTACAAGGCAAGATAATGTTAATGATTCAACAAAATATTAGTCCTTTATAGTGGTTGTTTAGTAATGAACAACAAACAAAGCCGTTTATAATGTCATCTTACCAATAATCTTACAACAAAACTAAAAGTATATAATGTTTGCCTACTATTAAAAATAACTTAAAACTTTACAATATATCCTTGTTTAAGATTTATCAAAAATCTTTTCATAAAGTTAGCTTCCTAAATATCTGTCGGCAAAGAAAAAAAATCTCTTCAAGCTAACGTATATTTTACGGTGTTTGATTCGTTCCTTTTATGAGGTGATATTAACTGAAACTTACACTCCAGTCCATCAAATGGAACTAATAGGGCCCTAAGAAAGCGTTGCGTTCTCGTTCATATTTTATGAAGGGTGCTGTAGGCCAACAACCATTCAGTACGATAAGTAAAACGTAACTTCCGTTAAAACCATTAGCAATGGATTTGTTAAGTGATGTCCCAAGCCATTCTATTGCTCCCTGTATTCTCAGACAGTATTCTGTGTCGTGTTACTCGTCAAGACTATCCACATATTTACCTGCACTAATGGTGCTGAAGGAGACTCGTCCTAAGGTATGGTTTGGATAAAGTAAAATCGCATTTTGTTTGGAGATAACTTGGAAAACCGTTTAGGAAAAAAGGACCTTAAAACACTTGGCTGGGCTTAGAAAACCTGGCCTCCTCATCTCTATCAAGCCTAACAAGACTAAATTATTTTTCTTTAGAAACGTGTCTTATTACCCGCACGAACTACCCGAATATAATATATCCTAATATCTCTACTTCCCTTCCCGTGGGACTCGCGTGTCAGGATGGGCTCAGTGGAATAGGTAGGCAGCGGCAAATAATTGTGGGGTTTGTTTTGATATTGTTCATTGAAATATATTAATTAAGCTATCAGTATATACTTTGATGTAAGATTCATAACTAATTCAAGAGAGTTAAGAAAAAGGTCCTCGTTCAATCAATTTCCCTACTCAGCAGTCCGTGTCCTGACCTATCCTCGTTGTTGCAACTCTCACTAGCGTCAAACACGCGGCTGCCCGGTACTGCGCAGCTGTGGTCAATCTTAGACTTCTAAGATGGATTGGGGCGTCCTCCTCAGTACAGAAAAGGGACTCAAGCTGTAGGATATTCTCCTTGAGTATGTAGAACACTTTGGACTAGCCCCCTAACAATTGGGGTCCTTGTCCGCCCCACCTCCCCCCAAAAGGTATAAAATCTAGCTGTTACATACCAAAAAAGGAGGTATGTTTCCCCTAAATGACTGTAGACAATACTCTGTGTTTTGCTATCTGGTCAAACATTCTGCTTTTTTAAGAACATGACCTGTTACGAATACTCGAGTGCTGATACAGGACAGTTGAAAGTGGAAGCTCTCTATGCTTACGTCATACTAACCTGCTCTAGATTACCTAAGGCTGAACGCTATGGCACTAATTTAGTAAAAATAAGTAAGATATTATTTATATGAAATATATCTGTAATTGTGTTGATTCTGGAGAATCGTTTAGGAAATAAAAACCTTGCTACATCCACTGGAGAACTGAAGCCCAACATTTCCATAATTGATAAACTCTTCAAGACAAGGTTGACGTCTTTGTTCCAGCACACTTTGTTTAAAGCGAGTTCAATATCTTTAAGAATCAATAGGCTGTTATGTTGTTATAAACAAAAGTAGCAACCCCCGCTTCTCCTCATCCTCTCCGTTCCACACCAAATATTCTCACTACAGACAAAATATGATCTAATAATGACATACCCTTGATGTGGGTATTGTGGATCACAAGGAAAAACTAAATTAATCAGTTTTGGGGTAAAAAGTTTCATATAAATAATTAGATTTTTTCCTCTGCCTTATTTTTAACTTTTTTTATTTAACAGACTAATATTTCATAGTAATATTTTGGGGGTTATGCGTTTTAACGTAAATACAGGTTGTCATCAACACCTCACTCTGAATTTTCACACAAAAACAAGCGATGCTAAACTCAATATACCACTCTTATGTGCAAAGCACTAAATTTAAAATTGAGAACCTTTTAGGAAAATGTAGGCTTTTTATGTTTTGACACAAACCTGTTCCCTGGAAAGACGTATACAATTATGGCGGATTATCTAGGATGAGGGAAAAATCTCAATAAGTAAAAGGAACTATTCTAACATTTTCATATAGGCTTATAAAGGGTGGAACAATAGAAGTAAGAACAAAACATAATTTAAGTAAGCCCCATTAAATTTTACTGATATTTGTTATTATTATCAGCACCGCGTCTTACTGTCCGTTTGGGATGTATGCACGAACGCTAATGTGTAATGGTAGGTTGGTTGTGAGATGAAATGGAGGACCTACAGTTTAACATAGGATCCGAACCATGGTGGAGACCTGGCATTCCACACATTCACAAGTTGTGATAAATACACTACACGTCTTCTCAGAGGTGAAGAAAGGGTTTGGCAATCAGATAAATATATGCTGGGACCAAGGATTGAACCCCGGATCTCCAGCATAAAAGTCCGACACCTTACCCCTAGATCACTAGGTCATCACCGATGTTTAGTCAAAAATAAAGTGTCTTTATAATAAGGATTGTAAGTATTCCTAAAATCTTTATTTTGCCCATTGGAACAGTTTATTATAAATGTGATGGATATAACAGCTTATGTGGTTCGCATTGTGACAATCTGGTGTGAATGTACCTCATACGTGTTGTTCACATTGTTATAATCGTGTGTGTGTGTGTGTGTGTGTGTGTGTGTGTGTGCTATGTTGACCTTGTCACACATACACTCGCCTGTCTAAATGTTGAACTTGTAGATCCGTGGGGAAGTGAGTGACGAAATATCCCGGTTTTCATCAAGATAAACTTTCCAAACGCAAACACTCTGAGCTCACGCAGGACGGATTGATAGACATACAGGAAGGAGAACAGTGAGGAAATGAGAACTATTAAAAGCTGTGACCATTTCCAAGGATTAAAATTCCACTTTTATACCATGGAAGAAAAACAACATTGTAAGTTACATCTAACACTTTCATCCTCTCAGTTGCTAAATTATCAAATAACCAGCTACTGTTTAATTAAGAATAAACTTTTCTGATAGCTTCTGTAAAATCTAATAAAATAATTTGTATTTATTCATAAGTAAAATTCATGTGATCTACAACTTTAACATTAACATTGTTAGCTAATGTTACATTAGTACTACCTGCCCCGAATAAACCCAAAACATATAAACATCCTTCAATATCAAAGATGTACAACACCTTACTATGTCTAAAATATTCGCTTTACTCACCCTCTACTCTCGGCCAACAACCATCGCACGACTGGTGCACATCAAATAAATCAAATAGAAGACTGACACTCCTTGGAAAACGAGACACCGGTATGAGGTGATTCAGGCCTGAGCTGATTGGCCCAGTCAGTCGACAGACAAACCATACGCAATCGTAACTGCCAACTCAAAAGATTTCCGGTCTACTTGTCTAGATGACGTGTCAAGATAATGACGGTTAATAACAAGAGAATAATGCTGCTTGCACGAGCTCGCTACGTGGCTTTACACTTTTAATATGAATATACCTCCGTTCCCCCTTATTTCAATCAACTAGACCTATATAAAGCTGGTGATCATCTAACATGGTTGACTATTAATTCCGACACAGCCACCACCAGAGGCCCTGGTATAGACTTGGATATAATCGCTCCAGGATGTAATTTATTTTGATCAAAATTGATATTTACATTAAATCTAATCTTAAGATTTAATGATATAGTCGGAATTCACAAGGGTGGTTCAGGCACTTTGTTAACCGTATAGAGGAGCTTTAAGCTCTTTGATATTCCAATAATGGCAATACCTTATAGGTACCTTTATATTGTTCAAGCTCTTTAAACTCTTTATTGTTATAGTAAGGTTTCAAAGGTTTGATGATGTAACCTGTTTGTTTAGTCTGAAATCACAAGGGTGATTCAGCCGCTTTACTATATATAAGTAGTTTATGTTATTACTCGTTTGTTTTAAACGTAATCTTTGTCAAGGACTAATATTACTTTGGGATTGTGAAATATACTCTCAAATGTATTGCGCAAGCGCAGTCTCTGCCATATTTATATGATTTTCAACACACTCCAGTTTACCTTGTAAGGCCATGTATTATTTATTTGCCCCTGTTGTTTAGCCTTGAATAAATAAGTTAATTTTTTCTTAAAATTGGAAATGTTACTATTTTTGTTACATTAAATTCCTTATAGATTCCACCCACCCTCTTCCCAGCTGCTGTTCCCTCTAGTGGTTAGAGTTGGAGGTGGTGAACGATACATAAAGTTTTTTTTTAATATTTATTTATTCATACTATTTATTTAAAAAAAATAATTTAATTATTTACAACTATACCTTTCAATAGGTCATATCATCACCTATGAAATAATACGGTTAATTATAAATGTATGTATTTTTTAAGAGTTCCTTTCTACCAAAATTATTCTATACTTCCAGATATCTTAAGATCACTCGACCATTATAATTTTACTGTACAGTTTTAACAAGTGTATAATTATAAGTTATACCCATGATTCAATGATATCAAATTATTTCAATTCACTAATTACAAGGCGTCAAACTTGTTATATTATGCTTTTTGCGTACCGTTGTTAAGAGAAAGTAATTTAATGGTTGAGGTTGAAATTTAATATAGCTAGTTATTAATGTGAGGTATACAGAATGAAATATTTATATTACTAACATTTCAATGAAATATTTATAATATTAATAGTAATATTATTAATTTTAATATTTAGGACCCGGATTTTGATGACGTCATCATATTTTTTTTTCGTCGCATACAATGCTTATAAGTACATAAACTCTGTTCATTATTCCCTTTTTGTAGAAATTCATATTTCGTAAATAATTGCTTGTGATTTTTTGCAATTTGTAGTTCAAGGTTATATTAGGCCTACTTGGTTCGCGTAATTTTTAAGTCTTTTTGGGCATTATTTAAAGCAATTTTAAGGCTTTCCTGTCGGAAAAAGTATATTTCTAAATAATATATATTTTAATAAATGCATAAATGCTCAAACATTATTTTTCTCAAAGCACAGTTGTTGGATTGAGAAGGTAGGAATTAACTTTGTATCCTCTTTACTTGTACGGTTGTGAAATACATATACCTGGTGAGACACTGCAACTAGGTTGAAGAGGGTTGTGAGGGGGTAGCTATTACTTCTGAAGCAGATATTAGTAAATCAATATTATATGTAGCTGAATGCAAGAGTTTAGCTGCTAAGGGATTTTCGTTGCATTATACATTAATTAATAAAGTGCCTGTTTGATTAATTAGTAGTTTGAATTTACTAAGAATCCTTGTTCAAATTTTTGGGTCATTTTTTGATTATTTTTATTTAGTCAAAATCCAGGCCATGTAAATAGTATATATTAAAATTATAAATATTTCATTCTGGACACTTCATATAAATGTTTAGTTATATATTGTATATTTTATCTATTCTACTAGTATCGCTACTCCACGTCCCGTGTTCCTCACTTGTGGGGTGGATAGGTAGTGGCAAATAATAATTGTGGGGTTCGTTTAATCTGGTTTATTGACATATATTAATTAGTTAATAGTGTACACTGTGATGTAGGATTTAGAACTAATTGATAAGACTTCAGAAAAATTTACTCGTTCTATCAATGTACCTACTCAGCTGTCCGTGTCCTGACTTATCTTCAACGCCATACCCTAGCTGGTATCGAACACCTGACCTACCGGCGCTGTGCTTTTATTAACTAACTCTGACATCTAGGATGAATTGGGACGTCTTACCTAAAAGTGACTCGGACTGTGGGATATTCTCCCCACAAGTTGTTTATAATTGGTAGCCGAGTATGTAGAGCACATTGGACTAGCCCTACCAGCAAATGGCGTACGTTTGATTGACCCTCTCCCTCTTTTTTACTCAAGGCCCATACTCTAAAGGAGAGGTTTTTCCCCTAAAATACTAGATCTGACATGACTCTATGTTGTGCTACTTGAAAATAAACTATGTTGTTTAAAACACGACCTAGTCTGAATGCTCAACTGCTGAATCAGGAGAGTTTACTAGGTTTATGTCATACTTGCATGCTCTATATTGACTAAGGCTGCAAGCTATGACACTAGTTTTTGCTCGTAGCTTCACTCACGTTAATGTTAGTTTTAAAAACATCTTTATTAAAAAAATACATTTTTTAATTCCAGATTTTTAAATTTCTCGTACAGAGAATAAATCAACCAAAGTTATATTTTAGAATTGTGGAAGACTTTGCAAACCATTGAAACTACTTTCGGACAATATTCCCGTGGAGGCCATATAGACTACTAAAGTCTATATTCGTGATTGATTATGATGATTATGATGATGAAGATAACGTTTACAGTGGTTCTATTAACAGCCTTAAAAATCTACCTGAATTGCGTAGTGGACATCAAGTTGGTGTAGTATGGTTTTCTATTGATAGGGAGGTAGGGATTTGAATTCTGGCTGGGTGAAATTGGTATGTTTTTTTCCTAAATGGTATCCCGCTCTTCCCTCCACGCAAATGTAAATACATTTGATTTGTATTTTACCTTCCTTTATTCTCTTGGTTGAATATGTGGATAGGCTGAACGGATAGAAAGACGTGGTACAAAAAAATTTAAAAAAATACAGGTTGGAGATGAGGAGGGTAGCTTAGAATAGGTGCACCCGCATTAATCGGAGAGACTATGGTAAAACCAATTTAAAAAACATATTTTGAAAGCCAACTCCTTGTGGACTCTGCCCGGAATCAAACCCTGACGTCTCTATCAAGAGCAACGAAATGCAACGTGGATCTCAAATTGACAGTGTGCTTACATCAGGTGTGGAACGCACGATTGATTAGGGACCTACTCCTGTAGTAAATATTGTAAGACCTCGAGACGCAAATAATTCACTAGACTTTATTTAGGTCAAACCGAGCAACCTTGACGAGTATTTGTGTAATGTGTGGGTGTAAACTTAAATATTTACCATGTCTTGGAGTTTATTTTTACAAGTGTTTATTTTATTTCAAATCTTTCAAAAAGAAACTCTTAGACCGAAGTCATTGAAATATTGATTTGTGATAGTACGCATAGGTCCTGGTGGTTGAATGGTCAAGGTGGCTGACTATAAGTATAAAGATCACTGGTTCAATCCCATTGGTGGCAAGAATTGGAATACATTTAACTGGAAAAACTTAAGATATTTTTCAGACATATTTTGAAATAACTCTCTTTTTAGAAATAGAATGTTAAGTGTATTTCATAAAATAAAATATAGTAAAATAAATCAATTTTAATAACAAAATAAAATAAATTTTTAAATGGGTACTCTTTATTAAATAATTTATTTGAATATAAGCAAAATATTTAATGAGACCAAAACATTCAAACGTTTATTTATTTCAATATTATTTAATAATGGGGCAGTAAAACAATTGTGGTACATTAAAACTAAATTTGTCTAATATTTAGACGTTCTCCGAGTTGTATTACCCCAACCGGGCTATCCGAATATTTATACAATTGGGTCAGGGATTATTAGTTAACAGTTTAGAGAAACTGTACCCGCATTCCCGTAAAACTTATTTTTTTAAAGCCTCAATTCACCCGACCAGGATTCTAACCACGACAGTTCGTGTGTGAATTCTTTCTCGTGCCAGGACACTACAATACCTGGTGCTTGGGTTGGCTGAGGAATGTTGAATGTACGTTCATAAATAGGATGATTTGAAACAAGTATTATGCCAACAGCAGATTTGATTGATTTTGATAACATATAATCTTAAAATTTAAATTTAATATCTTAAGTACTATGTGAATTAAAAGTAAGTACTTCCATTTTTACCTTAATTTTTTCTAACGCCACATCTTACGACCTGTTCCGGTTACACGCCTATGTACTAATTACACTAATGGTTTAGGGATTAGGTAAGCTTAATTTACAGGAAATGCACCCGAATTTGCGTGGAGGAAGATTGGAAAACCATTTAGGAAAACCACCTTCAGTCCACCCAACCGGAATCGAACCCTTATCTCCACGTCTTCGTCAGTCTAGTCCAACACGAGATTACCATGCTATACCACCCGGCCACTTAAGGGCATCTTTAATTATTAATAAAGACGTTAGTCAATAATATTTTAATATTAATATTCTATTATTCCCCAAAATAAGACTAGAAACCAGAAAGTTTCTTTCTAATACTAGCAATAAAAGAAATATATCACAATAGCAATTATAAGCAAATTAAGCATTCTGTGACTTAAGTGTTAGTATGGTTTCAAATGTATCACATTAGCAAATATAACATTTTAAATAACGTAAACTACTTAAGTAACATGTTAGTTTGGTTTCAAATATATCACATTATCAAATAGAGATATGTGAAATAAATGTAAATTAGCAAAGTCACATGTTTATTTATTTGATAATTTAACGTGCACTTTATAAACTGACTGATTTTATGAGCACAAGATAAATTCTTTGAGCAAGAGCGAAAGGTCCCACCAATTTTGTCGGGAAAGATATTTTTTATATATCTTCCAGAGTTCTTTTATATGCCACATTCAACTTGTAACCGATGGCTTTACTTCTCCAAAAGAAGGTGTGCTTCGTTGACCCCGACTGAGTTTGACCCTACCAACATCGGATCCTGAGGCTGTTGGTATATACTCCATTCACGGTAGGAATTACTCTCTGGAAGGTCTTTTCTCCTACCAATATCTTACTATATAATAGATTTCTGGTAGGGAAAAAGGCGTTTCAGAAAACAATTCCTACGGTGAACGGACTTTAGCAACAAATGCATCACATTAGCAAATGTAACATGCGAAATAACTATAAACTATCTTAGTAATATGTTAGTATGTTTACAAATATATCAAATAAACAAATATAATCATGCCAAGAATTAAGATTCGCTGTTAACTAAACTGTTATTACGTTTACAAATAGTATATCATAGTAGATATTCGTGCCTTGAAGCATATTTGCACAGCAATTTTATTGGAATTCGTGAGTGTAAGGCTGTCATCTACGTCCAGAGAGATCCAGTTAGAGTCAAATTTGACCAGAATACTGTAAGAAAAGTCGAACATTTCAAGGGTATCAAATAAGACTGTAGTTGATTAATACTCTATGTGTTTCGTTCTGTTTGTAACAAATAAATTAGAAAATCGTTTTTAAGAAGCGTTTAGAATATACATTATAAACTTCTTTGCGATCAACATTAATAACACTATAGTACAGGGGTATCCAAACTACGGCCCGCGGGCCACATCCGGTCTACCACAATATTATATCCGGCCCTTTCCAAGATTTTATCAAAAAACAAATTAATGGTTTCGCTCAGTTATTTATTAACCACACAGTTTACTTGGCGTGTTCAGTTCCTGTCCGTACGCGTGCTCCCCCC
>CABEEJ010001637.1:42470-57753 GCA_901482245.1 Timema douglasi
TGACACCAATCCAGAGTGCTGTCGGAAATACAAACCCTCATTTTCATTCGCAGGCGCCATTCCTCATACCGACAACAGAACGGCTTGACTGTGACGATTTTTAGGTAGTTCCAAGTCTCCCGGCAGTGGGTTATCAAAGGAAAGTTCCGAAAGATTTTACCTAATTTTTTTTTAAGTAATTATATTACTAATTATTATAAACATAATTTATTACTTATAAATTGATTCATTTCTCACAGAGAAGAATCAATATCAATAACTTTTATCAAACACTGACTGGCCTTGGATAGTGAAGTTTTTTTTTATAGACGTGGCTGGCAATATGACTTGAATCTAAATTTGCATGTTGAAAAAAAAAATGAATTATGATCTATTTGCGCATGTCAAGGCATTTAGGGCAAAAATAATGCTGCTTGAAGAACAAGTGAACGTTACTTTAGCCCGCAAAAATGTGTAAAATATATTATTTAGCCCACATATCAAAAAATTTGGACACCACTGCTATAGTACATCAAACGTAACAGCTGTAGATCACATGTCTTGACGTATGAAGATATAAAAGTAGTTGTACAGAATTTTACAGATACTTTTATATATTTTCATACATACATTTAACCACATATATATACATTTAATGTACTTATATAAATGTTAGATAGTGTTATTCCTATGATGTTACTATTATACTTAGTCACAAAAATAGTGTGTATCATTTTTGATGTTCTTATATTGTTTATGTGGATTTGTTAACGATATTTTTACTCATATTTATTACTGACGCATGGTCACTAACTCTAAACATTTATTAAAGAAGACCGAGGTATGTGTGTCCAAGTTACGCTTGAGTGTATAACCTCATACAAACACAACATCCCTGGATGTCATACCGTGTATTATGAACACAATGTTGTGAATGAACACTGGAATTGGGCAAGGAAACAGTAAGATACAAATAGAGCAAGTCAATTTATATTATTTTGTTTAATATAATGTTTAAATAGACAGTGTAAGTATAGTCTCAAACCTTGGGATATTTTCTTGAAAATATCAGAACTGCGAGCTAGTTGTGAGCGTCCATGGATATAAATGACTATACTATTCATAAACAGAATCATTAATTATTATATCGAGCCATATAAGATTTAGAAACAAGAATAAGGCTAGAAGGAATCCAAAATAATGGTATCAAAGCTCTACACCTATCCTTGGGACTATTTTGTGCTAGCAACACAATTAAATGTATAGGAGATATCCTATTTTACTGAAATTCTATTCAGCTGGCACACCCAGGTAATAATGTATATTCCCCTAACAATTGAGTTGCATGGTCTCAATTAGGAATGCCCCAACAACGTTTATTTTGTGATAGTTATAACAGCCCATACATACTTGGGCAAACTATGGCCAAGAGACGAGAGGTAATGATGATACTGAGTAGATAAATACACCTAAACTTAGTCCCTGCAAAGAAAGTGTGAGACAATAGACAGTAGGACCCAGCTACTAATAATAGCTCTATAATAATAATAATAATAATATTTAGCACCACGTCTTACTACCCGTTCGGGTTATACGCTTTAAGTACTAATTACTCTAATGGATTAGGAATTGGGAAGGTTGAATTAGAGGAAGTGAACCCGCATTGGCGTGGAGGGAGAGTAGAACACCATTTAGGAAAAACCACCCCAGTTCACCCAACCGAGATTCGAACCTCGATCTCCCCGTCCTCAGCAGTAGAGCTCAACACGACAAGCGCGTTAGCCAACTACGCCACCGAGGCGGGTAATAGCTCTATAAAAATCTTCCTCCCTTTCCCAAGTCATAAACGTGATCCAATCTAAATATATAGTTAATGGTAGAACCATTATATTATAAAGCAAAATCTAGTTAACTTGTCCCAAATTAAAAGAGAGTAATACAAAGCCTTAAAACAATTACTTCTACTAATTCATATTTTAGAAAATATACACTAAAACGAGATCACATGTCTCTCTTCAGGGTGTATAGCCAACTGAACCCTAAATAGTAAAGTTTAATCAAAGACAGTCACGCACATGTTATAGTGCAAGTTATCAAACCTAGCACGCTACATAAATATACTACACAACTACGGGTTGTATCCTGGAAGCTTGATGGAATAACGTAAGTCCTGAGAATAGCCTACTGCTGAAAGAATTGCAAGACTAAGTGAATTAATTTACCTTAAATGAATCTACGCATAAAATGCTAGCCATTACATTGAGCATACTTAACAATAACCTAATACATTAAAGCATGCGTCAAAGTTCATTCCTGATAGACACTTAAATTTAATATTTAGCACCGCGTCTTACTACCCGTTCGGGTTATAAGCTTTAAGTAATAATTACGCTAATGTAATAGGAATTGGGAAGGCTGAATTAGAGGAAGTGAACCCGCATTTGCGTGGAGGGAGAGTGGAAAACCATTTAGGAAAAACCACCCCCAAGTTCACCCGACCGAGATTCGAACCTCGATCTCCCCATCCTCAGCAGTTGAGCTCAACATGACTAGCGCGTTAGCCGGCTACGCCACCGAGGCGGGTTAGAGACTTAAAGGTCCGACCATATATGATTTTCTGCTTCTTGTTAGCGAAACCACTGATACCGTCACATACATCTGAGAAGCGTTGATTAGTTGGAGACGACAATCAGTATGGAGCAGCGTGTCCTCTTAAGTCGGTGATTGAATAGTAAGCACCATTCTGTGGCCTTATAGCATCCAAATTTATGTGATCAAAATAATAGGCCAAGGAGGGGAAATGAAGGATAAGTCTTTGTTTACCCCTACGACGTTCCCGACTATTAGATTGGTGGGAGATCATCACATGATGCCTCCATCTATCTCTTGGTTAGAAGAGTTGACTGAGATGAGCTTCATGCGCTTGCGCGCAATGCTCATCCTTTCCCAAGTGGCCACTACAGTTAGAGTTGTATTTTTATTTGAATGGGCCGTTTGAGCACTCTACCGGGTTCGTGAGTTGAAACAATACCATGTATGTGAACAAAAATGTGGTTCACACAAGCGGAGATAATTTAAGTAGAAACATTGTCAGCAGTGGCTTATTGAATGGTTTATATGGTAGATTTAGAGATAGTAAATTAATGTATAATTCTTTATTGCAAAGAGCTCAAGACTTTTAGTTCGTCACATTATAATAAAATTTGATCTAAACAACATTTGACAAGTTCAACGTAGCTTACTATCTGTAAATAATACATTTATAAAGTATTTTACCATGTAAGTGTTGGTAAAGATAATAATAAATTAAGAATAAAACCAAAATAGATCATTTTTACAATATTTTATTATTATTATCATACTTACAGCTAGTTTACAATAAACACACCCTTAAATCTGTTAACAACTTAATCTAAGAATAACAAATTTAACATAAGCATTTATCCTTAATAGTAGATGATCACTTTATTACCTGAGAATGATCCATAGATCTCTTTGTGTGTAGTTTAGTTTGCTAGCCGATCACATGTTCAAATGTACCGCCCAATACCTCACTGGTTGGATTTTAATGTTCATTGATTTTTCATAACCCCGAACATTTGGCAATTTTAGACTCCTCTAAGAGTATTTTAGCAGATTACATAATGTTAAGTTCACAGTGATACTAAATGTGAACTTTATAAATGAAAGTTGTTACTAACACATGCTATTGTTATTGCAAATTACTTAGAGGCTTTGTATGACTAAACTCCTGCCACTAAACACTCAGTGCAAAAAAATACAGTAATTCTAATATATGTCTGTTAGGTCGAGCACTGATATAGTCTAAATTAAATTAAAGCAGGATTTATTGTGATAAAAGGGTTTGGGGACTAAACCACACAAACGCTGGAAGCAAGGGAAGTGTGTGGGCTATCCCAGCACATTTAGGAACATTGACTAATTAAAGAGGGAGTTTTATGGTAAAAAATAAATAAAAAGTAAAAAAACAGGCTCAGAACGAGCCAACACCGCATAACTCACTTCAACCCTTTCATACAGAACGTCAGTGAAAGGGAATGGGAAACAATGGTCAACAGTGACATATGATGGGTTTTTTTTAAATACAAATGTAAATATTTTTCATGGACGATTCAAAGTATAAGAGGAACAATTTATTTAATAAAATTTCCAGTAAAATAATATGTATCTCAAATTAACTCCTTTGTTCTTGTTGGTGAAAAAGTAGAGGGATGAGATAGATCCCACGATAAAAGTAACCTATTTCCCCCACCCCTCCTACTTGCCCTTCCCCCCCTACCAACTACACTACTGAGACAGTCCATACAAAAAAAAGATATTATTTTAAGCCCCTCCAGTGGAGTAGTAAAGGCCTAGCGTTTCTGTTTTTTAATTGGTTTTAGTGCCTCTGAGGTACTTTTAAGCTTTGAGTTGATTCATTAAATGAATAAGAATATCCTTATAAATTTTAACGTGAAGATTTTTAAGTTGATAAAACGTAACTAATATATTTTTAGTAACTAGGCCCTATAATTATCCTAACGTTTTCTGGAGTGTGATCTGCACTATAATCAAATTACTGAGAAAATAACAATATTTTTATCTCGATTGTTTGAAGGACTTCTTCCTCGAAAACCCCCAATTTCCTGTTCACCAATAACTAGGGACTAATTAATTTACGACTATACAACTGACCCACCCCTCGTAATGGAACCAGAGTCCCAAATGTACCCGGGAGAGTGGAAAACCATCTAGGTGAAACCACCTTCAGTAGACTAGGCCGAGATTTGAACCACAACTTTCCCGTCACCGTCCAAATAAAACAGATTTAGTTGACACCTTAGCTCGCGTTTCCACAGATGTGGTGTGGTTAAAATGAATGTGATTTACAGAATAAACGAGCTAGTAGCATCGTTACTACATTACTATTATTATTGTAATTAATATTAATAATAATAATAGTAGAACCAAGGTTTTAGTGGATTAATTTAAAGAGTATGGATTGGAAGGGTGGTTTATACATTTTTTAAAACGCATCTGCATAAATGTAGAGAAAGAATGGTAAAACACCAATGATATTTTTTTTTTAATCACTCTCAATTTTTTCTTATTGAGACTCTGTGGTTGTGAAATTCCCACCATAGGTAATACGGTATATTGTGAGTCTGAAATCTTACACTGCGTGACCACCAAAGTGGGTAAAAAGGTTCACATTACTTAAATAAGTAAACACAGAGCGGTAATGTTTTATCAGGGGGTTAAGCATTTAAGAAAACGTGCGATATTTTTCTTTAGCGTATGTCACGATTGACTGGGAGCGATAGTATCTAGTTTGGTCGCCTGTGTGTGTACATTATTAGCCCCCCCTTTTGCCCAGGGTACACCTATGGAAGCTATCTACGCGTCGTACCCGCAATGAGATGATGTGACGATAATGAATATGAAGATGTGGAGCCAGTAATGATCTTAAACATGAATTAAGTCTAATTAACCAAATCCCGGTGAAGGTTTAGATAATTCCCGTTCTGAGAAAATTACCCATAATATCAGCTGGGAATCGTACCCGGGAACCCCAGGTTCGTAGCCAGGTGCAATTACCACTATACCACGGGGCCGGTTATATATGCGGAATGAGCCATGGTCTGGACTGTAATTTAAACGTAGTATACTTATATCTAAATTTATAAAGTGAAAATATAAACCCATTACAAAAACTTAAGTGTATCTCTGGAAAATGTACAAAATATGAGACAAAAAAATTACTGCGTGAACTAACGCTATGTAAAAAAAAACCTCACGAAATCAATGATAAAATAAATCACTAGATTATCTTTATAACCGTTTTCGAGCAAAAGGCCAGGTAACGCATTTTTTATACGTTTTTATTTCACATGTACTGTGGAAGAATATAATTTACACTCGATTTACCCTCTAAAAGGTAGCAAACTAACTTTGATCGATTAGAGTGAGACCCTATATTCTAACCTACACCATAGGGTAAGTTTACTGTACATATTCTTTAAAAATATTTTCTAAACAGTTTTCCACTCTCCCTCCACGCAAATGCGGGTTCACTTCCTCTAATTCAACCTTCCCAATTCCTAATCCATTAGCGTAATTATTACTTAAACGTATAACCCGAACGGGTAGTAAGACGCGGTGCTAAATATTATTATTATTTAAAAATATTAAGACAAATAATATTGAACTTCTGGTATTACCTAAGTTTTTCTTTATTTTTTAGTACAAGCAAGTCACCATGGTTTGTCGGTTAGACATTCCTGGTCTTACACTGACAGTGGCGGATATGTGACCTTCTGAGGTTGGACCACCATGTACTATAAGTGCGGTTATTTCATCCCGATGAGATTATGTGATTAGTATTATGTGGTACTAGTAGAATACTTAAACCTAGCTTAAGCCTAATTAATAAGACCATGGCAAAAATAGGAACAATTCACCTTCGAGAAAAATACCTATGGTACCGTTAGAAATAGAACGCAGGACATTAATTTAGTATCAAGGAACTCTATCTGAACAATGGACCAAAAGATTGGCAGTTAATCTTACCTTATCTCGAGGCTACAACGCAGTTAAAAATTATTTTCTGGTGTCACTTTTTTTTTATAACGACGTTGTGTCTACTTTTCAATGTTCCTCAAAAACCCCTCTACTCACATTTTTACTCCCTGTCAGTTTTTTCCCATATTCCAGGAGTTCATTTCGCGAAGCGCTATATTGTCTCTTTCACGAATATCTTATAAAGAAAATAATTTCATTTTGGTGAGACGGCTGTCATACAAATGTCTTTGTGCATTTTGCGAGGGCTTACTTTTTCAAGATTACTTCCGTGAATGTCAGTTTTATTAAAGGAAACGAGTAGAAAAGTTTATAATGTATTACCTTCAGTATGTAGTGAAGAAATTTTTAATTATATATTATATATGGGCAATGCTATTCCAAAAACTGTCGTTTCTATTAAATATTTTAAAAGAGGCAAATATAAATGCAGGTATAATTCACTATGATCCAGGTCGCAGGTTTGGCTGAATAGATAGTATCCTGACTCTAATATCAAAGGCAGGGTTAAATACATGTATGGTGTGCCTGAATCTGACCTAAAAATCAGAGCTAGATGCATAAATAATGTTTGATTTTAATAATCAATTTCTGAATAAATTTTTAACCTTTCAAACTAAGATCAGTATGTATAAGCTACGTTTTCTACTAACCCTTCTTACTGAATTCAATTTAAATTACTAAGCCTGTGTGAATCAAATCCGAATCGAATCATATGCCTAAAAATACTTTCAAGTTGAATCCAAATCGAATCATATGCCTAAAAATACTTTCAAGTTGAATACAAATCGAATCATATGCTAAATTTATTTCATCGAAATGATCCTTAGTTAAATCCCATACTTAGAAAAAAAAAATCGAGTCAAATATTTTATTTTAAAAATAGGTTCAGATCTGAATCGATTAATTTATTGTAGGCTTTTTATAATAAAGTTTAAAATCGAATCTTTGTAGACTATTTTACTATGCTAAGTTTTACACTCCAATCAAATAATAAAATATTTCAAAAAATTTCGATAAACATTTTAGAAACTTTTAAATTAATTTTTAAAAAAGGCAGTGAGCCCAAAAAGTGAAAAATTAAATAAAGATCACACCACTATTATAATCATTGTAAAATATATTCACTGTCACAAACAATAATTGTCACCCACGTCATTCTTTTACCCCATGGAATTTTATAACAGCACTGGCAATGCTATTCCTTGCTCGCCCACACATTTCTTAATGCCAAATAGCACAATAGATTTTCTTTTCCTTTCAATTTTAGGTAAAAGCTATTAAATTATAAACATTTAACTTCATTTTATATGAAAAAACAGCTTACATTTTCCCTATTATGTTTTGTATATCAAAACAAACAACCATCTTATTACCGTCCCGATCTTTTTTTCTTTCATCTCTTATGAATGATTTCTCTTCGACATGATTTCAATATTTATTGGGATATACATATATTATATAATATTATATATTTATTATACCAAACAGATTCTTAATACTACATCAATGATAATACAAATAACAAGAATACGACATTACCTAACAAAATCACACTCGCGGCAACTTGTCATACAAGCAATACAAGTTAACGCAGATAGAACACTATGATTCTCAGGGTTGACATTTTTTGCACACATAACTGAATATATTTGATTATAATTCAACAGCTACTGATCTGATTGACAAAAAAGAGTATGGCAAAGATTAAGCCGCTTCATAGAACCAAATCGGTATGAAAAGCTAAAATATAGAAAAAAGTAAAATAGAACCCTCTGGTTCTCACGTCACGATTTGTCAAGCAGGTTTAAACGCCCCCCGAACACCTCGAATTAAAGTTTTAATCTTAAAATTAATGTCTGAAAAAGGGAAAAGGGATCCTACTAAAAATGTCCTAGACTGAAAGAATAAAACAACCCGTATATTAGAAAATTCAAATATTTAAATAAATGAGGGACAATCTTCAACCATTAGAGTCTAAACATTTAAGCTCTTTCCTCAAATATGTTTTTGTAGCTATATACCGTATATAATTTATTTTTACATATCTTATGATAACTCCTAGGAAAATATTGCGTTATATAGATTGCGTTAGTTTGTGAGCTCAATTTATGGGCTGTGATTATTTCGTTTCTAAGTTTGTTTTTAAAATCGATTGTTTGACATATTGGTTTTTGGATTTGAAACTATATAAAGAGTGCAGCAGGATGCTGAACATAATAATTCGATATAGTTTTGATATGTTTGCCTGTATGAATTAATCGAACAGTTTTAAACATTCTAGAAATCTAAAATTTGGCATGCAGATAGTTTTAAGACTATGTTCTTTATGAAAGTCCAAAGAGTGAAAATGTAATATGGTAGATTCAAAATAGTGAATCAAATTAGAACAGAAACATTTGAATAAATAATTCCTTTCTATGCTGTGGACTGTTATCTATGAAACTTTCATTATTTTTCTTTAGCTTTTTAACAACCAATTATTTATGCTATGTTTTAAATTCTTTCTTTTTAAATTAGCACCAATAATTGTGAGTGAAAAATCGCATATAGAAAGATTGTAACTTAATCTTCAAATGATATCTCAGCTTTTGACAAATAATTAAATTATAATCTGTATTTTTATACTGTATTTTTGTCATTCAATTTCCCGCTGTAACACAATTTAAAAAGATAAAGGATTAATATAAATACAGTAAATAATTTAATATTTGGTTACTTGTTCCTGTGATTAGTTTTATATACTTTAAAATAACAAAGTTACTTTATAGATTCCCCGTGTGAAGAACGGGTACACCAGCTAGGTTTTATACGAATTCGAATTATTGTGGTTTTTCGTTCACTCTTGAGTAGTATAAACGATAAGTATATGGCGTTCAATTTAGATTGCGTTCATTTGTGTATTCAGCGTATGGTCTGATTAACGTTTAGTTTCAATAATGGTTTTTAAAATGTATTGTTAGATATATTTGCTTTAAGAGTGCCATGGTTATTTTGATATGTTAAAGAATAAATTACATCGAGTGCAACCGGCTATAAAACATTCTAATTTTATATAGTTTTTATATTATTCTGTCCGCATGAGTTATTCAAACATTCCTAAACATTCTAGAAATTTAAAATTTGTAATTCAGATAGGTCTTAATATAATTTTCTATAGTAAAGTAAAAAAAAAAAAATCGGGTGAGTTTAAAATATCGGATCAGATTAAACCAGAAACGTTGAATATGAATAATATATTATATTAACCGTAAACTGTTACTCTATAACTTTAATTTGTTTTAACTCTTTAAGAGCCAATTATGCTGTGTCATTCTTTTTTTTTAATAGCATCAACAGGCTAGAGTTCAAAATATTGCAGATAGAGAAGTTATAGCTTAATCTCCAAAATAAATTTTAGCTTTTAAGTACTTTCAGATTATTTCTCAATTTTGATTACTTTTAAGATTTGTAACACATTTTAAACCCACAAAGGATTAATATTTTAACAAAGTTTAGGGCTTGGTTAATTTTACATGTGGTTAATTTATATACTAAATACTACGTCATCGGCAGTCATGTCCATTGTTATAGTAGCGCCTTAGAACATGCGGCCAAAGAAGCAGGTAACAGGTTGTTGTGTATGTTTTAGAGTTTAGCTAGTTTGTAAGTTCCCTTATATAATCAGTTATTTCATAAAATGCACGTTAAATGCCTATTTTATTTATTTTATTACTTATATGCTGGGTCAGTCAAACTCTAAAATTGTTTTATTATGTATTTTATTAGAAATATTAGGCTGATTATTTAACTTTGAATGTATCCTCCTAGAACGGCTATCACTAGAGCCCAGAATTTTATGTACTAGCAAAATTGTAAAAAAATGCACGAAAAATGCAACAAAATATGCGTCATAATAATAAGCAAACACAAATTAACAAAAATCAAATAAACTATGTGTTTTATGGAAAATCTTACCTTATTAATGGTTGTTACAGTATATAAGGGAGACTTTTGTTTGAAGCTCCTACGTCTGTACATTTAAAATGTCCTTTCGACTTCGAATGACTTCACAGTTGCATGTGAAAAACACCACAATTCCTCCTCAATGAATTCCTCTTGTATTTCACTTTTTTCACCAGACAACTTTTTTACTAATTTGACAAGACTGTTTTGTAACAAGAATTTTTAATTAGTAGCCTGCCTGACCAAAATTATCAAATGAAATTTTAGCAACATCGTGAGTTTCTCAAGGCAATTAATTATATTGAAACTTGATCCATCAGAGAAGGTGAGTACTGAAAGAAATTATTCGAGCCTCCAACTGTGTTATAATTTTAAGTAATTTAAAGATAGCGGTTATGGATGTATTGGATCTTTTTCTCGACACCGTCTTCAGAACACACACGCGCACGCACGCTAGTTTTGTTTTATTTTATGTCCAGAAGACTGAATATGTGTTATTAAATAATTAGTAAATAGCCGATGACAGAGAGGGGACAAGTACTACAGTTACGGGTATAATATGTATTTTTTTCCTTTACAATAAGAATCAAATATGCATTTTTACCTTAAAAGTTATTAAAACAAGCATGCAAAATCATTTTCCCCTGAATATGCATTTGTATGCACTATCAAACCCCGGTCAAATGGTATATTAGGGTGTAGATTACAACGTATATCATTTGTGCATACCTTTAGATATGTAAAAAAGAACATGGATTTTTCATACAAATCTGGGCTCTAGTTATTAGGGGCTATATTTTGTTGTCAAGACTCGGCAAACTAGGATGGAAACGAGAGCTGGATTGGACGTGTGACAAGCCACCCACTCTACATGACTTTGCTCAACAATACACCCTCCACCCCATCCTCCCTCTTGATACAACAATCCCAACACACAAGTTTGTTATCACAAAGTGGGAATCCCATCAACCACTGTACACATCGCTCCTAGCCCAACCAGTGAAGATCTGTCACTCCACTCTTGTCAAACAGCCACAAAGGTTTGTCTGCGCCACGTCATTCATTCTAACCCCTCCGCCCCCTCCCCTAGAATGTTTGGGGCTTGTGGTGGCAACACTGGAGAAGTTCGAGAAACATTACTTTACACTAGGAGTTAAAGACGATATGGTCTGGATCTTCGCCATTCTGTAAGGTTTGTCATTAAACGCAGTAGCCTGATAATTTAGCTCGATATTAACTTACTGTATGTAGCCTATTCAACGCGGCCATAATTATATGTCTTAAATACAATGATATCACGAAATATTTTTTGTGAGTAGGGGCTCAAGCACCTGATCACCTTCAAAAAATGTGAATACTAATGTTTAGAATAAAAAATTAAACCGTAGTTTTAAGAAGTTAGGCAAGCTTTGTGTATGAATCTGTAAGAAAGAAGGTCAGTTTATATGCCATTTGATATTTAGTTTTTATTTTGAGCAATCCGGTGTTGATCATGAATAATAAAGTTTAGTCCTGATTTATTGTGCTACATTCCATTTACCTTGACCTACTACAGTATGGCCTTATCTTATAACTCACCATAGTGTTATCAGTCAAGGTAAGATTGCTAACTTTCAGGGTAAACTGAGGGTAGGCCTACGTTTTCAATAATGATGAACAGAGATGATGTGTTAAATTAAATTAAGATAAAAAGACACTACTTATAGACAATACATATTTATGGTACTATGATGTATTTTTTTTACAATAATAATACATTTTCGTGATAAAAATAATAATTTAAATTTAAGATAATTGTTTTTAGTTAAAGCACCCCCAAAATATGTAATTTGAGTGACTCCACTGAATACACATGTATATTATCTTTCGTACAACTTATTGGTAGTAAAATATGTAAATGACCATTGACCATCAATACCAATGTGTTAAAATAAATATGTAGGCTTAAAGCACCAGTACAAAATAACCATCTTTACTCTCTCTCTCTCTCTCTCTCTCTATATATATATATATATATATTTATATTTACATATATATATATATATATATGTATATATTTATATTTACAATTTTCATATTTTATTAAAAAAGATTTAAATTCTAGCAAATATTTATTTGGTGAACAATATTTTAGCAAATTTTTTTCGAGTTATAATTTTTATGGTGAAATTTATTCTAGAGAGTTAAGGAAAGGTAGAAATGTTATTAATATTAATCGCAAAAAAAATGTCTGATGCTTCTGTAAGGTTTTTCTGTATCCTCTTTTTACATAATTAAAAAGGACAGCTTAGAAGCATACAGCTGTTACAGGGAAAATACAGAGAGAAAAATATCAGGCGAGCAGCTTGGTTTTTTACATGTATTGGGTCAAAAACCCTAAAGAAAGAATTAGCATGCGGCAACCCCGTCAACATGGACGTTAAGAATAATAAATCAGGAATTCAAAAGACGTAGTTGTTTAATAGGACACTGTTCGTCCCATAAGCTGAAGTTCAGTCTCCCATGAAAAAGGAATGGTTTTGCTTTTTTAAACATGTATAATTTCTTCATTAATAGTTTTAATGGAGTAAATGATATATAGGCCTATAATATCAGAGAAATGTTCCAAAATGAACTACAAACTTAAATGGCTTTACTAATGAAGACCGGAAAATGAAATAGATGTACCGAAAGTACGCATATATTCGTAATGTATTCACATAAATAATATTTAAAGAGGACCAGCAGTTAACTTGTTCCTGCCTACGCAAAAAACAGATAATTAATTTACTAACATAATGAGTGCAGTAACAAAGGTTATATATAAAAATTAAATGCTATCTAATTTCACTAATATTATATACTAACTCTGAAATAAAGAATATAGTTTTATCACTAAACATAGTTTTAGTTATCTAGAGCAGTGGTTCCCAAACTGGGGGTTCGTAAAATCTTCCAAGGGGTCCGCCAAAATATTTCTATAGTGGCGTATATTAGCAGCACTTTGTGATGAAAGGGTAAGCATTTACAACTGTATATCGTTTCACACCTAAGTCAGGTGGTTATTTCGAGGTAGAAAGAACTCTTACAAGATTGTGTGAACTTAAACACGAAGTTTTTGTTTTACTAACCAACCATTCTTTTTACAAATCAAAGTGCATAAATCAGCTTTCTTTGGACAAAAATGTAAAGAACGTGGTTTTATAACACTTGAAGGGACTTGGACAAATCTTCAGAGAATAAGTCTCAGCCATATCCAATAATAACAAATGAATTCACAATCCCCTGGAAGAGATATCAGTTTTGAAATCCTCAACATTAATCTTGAGTGAAAAAGAGCAGCTCCCTGAATTTTCCAAAGATTTTGAATTAAAGAAAAGCTATAATTTTTTTGTTATTAATTGGTTTCTGGTTAAGTTTAAAGGAAAAGTTCTCATTATTAGATAATAAAGCTATTACAGCTGTGTTACAATTTTATTCTACACATTTGAGCGATAAGCTTTTTGTTCATATGGCTATTTAAAAAAATACAGAAACAGGCTCAGTGCTGAAAGTGACTTGAGACTTTATCTATCGTCTGTGATTCCTGACTTTAAAGCTCTGTGCCATCCAAAGCAAGCACATCCTTCTCACTATAAGTCACGTGAAGAGGTGAGTAGCTGTTAAAACTTGTTAACAATTTTTAAACTTAAATTGACATGGAATTTCATGATAAGAGGAGGGTATTTAAATTATGTCAAAGCAGCAATTTCCAGTTCCACTTTAAAAAAAATGTAAAATGTGATCTTATTGTGTCAGTAAAAAATAAAATGTTACTTCAGTACTTTGCTTATTTAGTTTCAGTTTTGATTTTTAAAACAAATATAACGTATAATTATTTGAGATTTTACTTAAGTAGTTTCAATATTATTACATTATATTTGGTAGGGTTTCCCAAAATACCTACCGAGGTATAGTAGATTAATTTTAAAGGTATTAGGCCTTTTGATTATAATTAACTGAATTTAATAAAAATTAGTTATAAAATTAAGTGAGTGGCTATGGACATTTACTAGGGGGTTTGTGCAATTAGGTGTTCACGAGTCTAGAAAGTTTGGGAACCGCTAATTTAGAGCAACAGTAAAATATAAAACATCTTGAAGACAAAGACTAATAGAAAATATTAAATGGCAATGACCTATCGCTACTAGTCTCACAAATAGTTAACGTTCCTTAAATTAGCCTGTCTCCCAAATCCATAAAGGAGCTGAAAACAACGTTTGAGTGTTTGGCGCACATTATTAATCAAACCTGCCAACCAAAGGGGCCTTATATGAGATAATACCATAAGGTCGTTTTACCTAACATACCATTTATATATTTTTTTTTAAATCAATTTAATTTAAATAATACAATAAGAGTACAAAGAGAATTTTTTGAAATAAAGGCACCAAATATATTAAGAGTTTTAAGCTGAAACGTAATTGATAGGAATTAAAGATCTACATAAAATTAATAATTATCATTACATTAAATGATTGTACGAGCTAACTAATTAGATCCTCGTCGTATCAATAACTATAACACTTCTGGTCCGTTAAATACAGTTGTTACCCCAGAGAGGGATAGATGAGGATCTTAGTGGGAAAAGAGGGGGTAACACTGTAAGGAAACATAAGTCGATCATCAGGAGCAAAGACCCGCTTCGGTGGCCGCATGGTCAAACACGCTACTGCCAAAGTAGACTAGGAAGCGATGACGGGTAGATCGAGGTTCGAATCTCGGTTGGGTGTACTGAGGGTGCCGTCCCCCCCCCCCCCCA
>CABEEJ010001637.1:57758-69250 GCA_901482245.1 Timema douglasi
CCCCCCCCCCCCAATGGGTTTCCACTCTCCCTCCATGCAAATGCGAGTACACTTGCTCTAAACATAATCTTCCTAATTCATAAAACCATTAGCGTAGTTAGTAAAAAAGCGTTTAATCCGACGCACTCTAAGTTGAACATTTGACAATATTCTCGTCTCGGAAGCAACGTCATCCCATCCTTCTCGACTACTCAGGTACGTCTATCATGTGGCACGTCATCCAGGTGTAGGCCGGCTGTATCTCGCCAATCTGAACTGAACTCTTGTCACGGGCAGGTGTGCTTGTAGCGTCTTGTGGTTGTGGACAGAGGGCTCGAATTGGGTGTATGGCGAGTAACTAAACAAGTTGATGTTACTAGTTTAGTCATAATCGATATTTTCAGTTTATTGTAGATTAATTAATGCTACACTTCCTACCGGAATAATTCTAAACGTTGGATTCTATCTAATACTACATAACATAAGCATGTGCATAAACTTCTTCTAAGGGTATGAACAGGTTAAAATTATAATCTATAGCTTTTATTTTCATATGTAGCTAATCTATAATATGTGATGCATAATAATAAACATAATTTTGTATTCAAAACATATAAACTATGATATAATGTATTATATTATTATAAACATAATATAAGCAGATACATAATTTAACAAGTTTTTCATAACTACATACATATTTAATTAAAGTTTTCACTCTGGATGACTTAAAAGCTTCACTAAACTATACAGTATAATAGATGGAGTAACTGAAATAACTGTGAAAATGATTTAAACATGAGTCTGGAGAAGTGGGGGTGGTTCCAACACCCAGTCCCCTTCCCCTCCTTAGGTCATTTCCCAACTACACGTTACACACATTGATAGCGCAACAAATAGAGAAGGCATCCGTGACATTGAGCCGGTCAGCCAGTGGGTATTTTTGAACAATTCTCTACCGTAACAAATACATAGCTTTCAATACTTAGTCCACGCCTTGGGTAGCATCTGATCCTCTTAAGACGCTTAAATACAAGGAATGTCCCAGAATTCTATTCTGTATTGCTCTTGAATAATCATCATGTCATGAATCAATAGTTATTATTTTAAGCAAACAAATTTACGTAATTTGTATAGCCCCATGGTTAAAAAAAGGGGGGGGGGATTAAACGAATCGATGGGTGAGTGGATTAAATGTGAGTTTCATCTGGTATGGTTTGCCAGTGATCGAAAGATCAGGGTTTGAATACCGGCTAATTTTTCTAGATGGCTTTCTACTTTCTAGATACAAAAATACGGGTAGTCCCTATATTTCCTATAAATTCTACCCTTCTCATCCATACACTATTAAATTGCGAATATTCCGAACGGTTAGTAAGACGTGGTGGGGAAAAAAAAGGAAGGTTTTATTTAATAATTTTTTGGAATATTATGTTTTTTAACTAGAATTGTTGACTTAACTGTTTTTAAATTAAAGGGAAATTGAGTAACGTACTACAATAAATTGAAGCTTGTATGAATATATAAAACTATAATATGAAAAAATACTAAAATTTACTGGTTGGGATCAAATCAAGGTCTTCAAGGTCAAAGCAAAGCAGGGCCGTACTGAGGGAAGGGGTTTTGGATGTTGAAACCACCTCAGAATGTACTATTAATAGTGGATTTTTTTTCATCTCCAATGTTTGGGCTGTTAACCAATTGAAGTTTTATCAAATGTATAACATACGCGACTTCAAATTTGTTTAAAAACTATCAGGGACTCGAAAGTTTAAATAAATCCTGGCCATCTCTTATCAAGGGAACTCCCCTCTATCTACGGCAAGATAAATATTTGGATACGGACTTGGAGTCTATAGTTATAATTGACCATTACTGTGCATAGTCAGTGATTTTTGTCATTTCAGATTTTTTTAAATTAGAATGTTATTACAGTTTTTGATTTGTTAATCTAAATAATATTTTGCTAGTTAATCTATTTAATTGCTTTCTGTTTGGCTTGGAGGCGCTTTTTTTTTAGGATTGGTTCAATTCTCTATTCAACATTACTCAACGTAACCCAATTAGTGTTTGTGTTTCTATTTCATTATATAACGTGAGAGAATAATTGTATTAGGGGTTTAATTTTAAATTTTAACCTTTATGCCATTTTTATAAGCAAATAATAACTGCAAACCCTATGGTTGTTCTAATGTCTAGACACGGATCAAATCCCAAACAACGTGTTTATTTCCAATACAGTTTGAGCCTCAATACCCCAGTACCCACATTGGTGTGTAAGCGGACTAAACGTCAAGCTCATATAGTTTGTATTGCCGGTGAAAGGGTGTTTGAGATTCAAAGCCCAGCCTGGTGTACTTGAGAGTTTTTGCCAAAATGGTCCTCCACTCTCACTCTCCATGATGGCACATTTTCTCTCAACTCACTATCAGCATGAACAGATTCCGGCCACCGGCGCGGCTGGGTCTGTTTGGAACATAAGCCTCTCCACCACCTCCTTTCCTTTCATCACTTCTCTTCCTCCACCTTGGACCAGTCTTCTCCTCTTTCCTCCACACTCCTCCTTACCCCCTTTAGCCATCTGTCCCTCAGCATCTCAATTTTATCTTTCTATTCCCTACTCTTAGTGTAGTTAAATGCAGGGGTGTTGTGGAGGTGGACAAAATTAAATCGAATTTTTTATTTTTTGTCGGAACATTTGAATTTGATATCAGATTCTTAAAATATTTGCTTTCAATTTTTTATAGTTTCATAAATTGTTCTTTAATTTGTTTATCTTTTGTCCAATAATAATCTAGAGACGGTAATATTACTTGGACATGTTTATTCCACTAAAATGAATTGCAAAATAATTGATTGGACTGACTTTCCTTGCTGGTTTACATAATATGCCAACACTTCGGCCGGCCTACTATCATAATATTTAGAGTATTTAGAGAGCTCAATTTATGTTAAATGTCTAACATTTTATGAAATACAAATACATAGTTTCTTTATAACGCCATTTTACCCATCTCTTTGGTTGATTTTTGAGCTCGTCTGCAAATCTTGAAGGACCTGGTTCATTCATAAATACAAGTCAATAAAAAATACTATTTGTGTGAAGATTATTTTTTAGCAACGCGTCTTACTATCATTTTGGGTTATGCGCCTATGCACTAATTACGCTAATGTGTTAGAAATTATAAAGGTTGAATTTAGAGAAAGTGTACCCACATTTACGTGAATATAAAGTAAAATCCTTTAGTACATCCAACCGAGATCGGGCTCCAATCCCCCCGTCATTGGCAGTTTTAGTTCGTTGGGATATTGACGCCTTAGACCATGCAATCACGTAGAGCTCGAACCATGCGTTGCATCGTGGTGCAGTTATCTTTAGTCTAATTTAGAAAATAGTGGAATTGAGACCAATTAAGCATTTAATTATAACTTTAAAAAATTACGATAAAGCTGAAAAATAATTATTTTAAAATAAAAAAAACTTCAAATTTATTCCACCTTTGCTCTAGTCAGATTAAGAATTCGAAATACCACACTCCAATACGTATTATTTTGTATCCAATATCCCGATTAATCGGTTCCGAGAATTACTTTTGAAGTTAGCCCTAGGTTATATTAAGCCGTGCACTGGTGTGGGATTTGAACCCCGATCTACCCATCAAAGGTAATTCAGTATATAACGAGAGATACACGTTAAGCCATGTGATACCGATGCTGGTGTTGTATCCAATTAAATTCCGTTTGGTGGATTCACTTCTCAGTAACGTAAGTCTCAGTTAGGTTGCTGTATTTGTATTATATAATTTCATACAATTCAGATTGCCATCTTGATAGAAACAACAAGTAATATCAAAATATATAGCTTATTTATTGGAGAAGAATGCGTTTCATTAATTAAACAATCTGACCCCTACCCGCTTCGGTAGCCTGATGGTCAAAGACATCACTCGCAATAGAATAAACTGCCGTTGACGGGGAGATGTGGATTCGAGTCCCGGTTGGCTGGACTAAGGGTGGTTTTCCCTAATTAGTTTTATACTCTACCTCCACTCAAACTCAGGTACACTTCCTCTAAGTTCAACCTTCCTCGTCCCTAAACATTAGCTTAATTAGTACGTACGCGTGTATCCTGAACAGGTAGTAAGACGCTGGGCTAAAAAAATATCTGGTTGTTATTACTGTTTTAGGGGAAACTTACTTAAAGATTGATTGGGGTGTGCTACTCACAGCAAAACCTGGGAAAATCAGAAAATTTGGCGGTAAAGGAAAAATTGAGGTAAAAGTAAGGGAAAGTTTAAAAAGCCTTTGAGACTTATAGGTATGTTTACAAATATTTTCAAAACACAAAATAGAATAAAATAACCTGGTCTAAAATATAAGTTTTAGTTTAGTACAATATGATGAAGAATACTGGCATATTTGTCTTTATTCTCGTGTCAAGAATTTAATAGAAAACAATGAAAATACCAGGATATGTATAGCTTTAGTTATAGAATACTGGTAGTATGCATATCTTTACGCCCAGAAAATCTGTAAAATTCAGGGTATTTAATGATTTAAAAAGTGTCTCAAACGTGTTAGTGATTTTTTCCTTCTATACATAAATTCATAAAACTTGTTAAAATAATTTTTTAATACCAACCCTTTGTGTCAGTTGCTTGAGGTAACATTATATGTTTTATATCTATGCTTTTGTAATCATATGGGTTTTTGTATATGCTCTATATATTTATAAACATCTCTTAGACAAAAAAAAACTGTTAGTAGCCTACTATTTTATATTATAGAGCAGTGGAAATTTCAAAATAAATATATGTGCGTTTTGCGGTTTATTATTTTTGAGAAAGCTTGACCTAAGAACTTTATTTTAGCATCACGTCTTACTACCGGTTCAGGTTATATTCGTTTATTATAATTACTCTAATGAGTTAAAGATGAAGAAAGAATTTTAGAAGTGATATACCTGCATTTGCGTGAAAGGATAATGGACAACTATTCTAGGAAAAATTATCCACAGTAGTCTCCACCGAGATTCAAACTCCGATCTCCCCGTTTAACACGAGAATGATCCTTAGACCATTTGGCCACTGAAGCAGTTACTACGTCCATTAACTTTGTATGTTACCATCTACAATCATGAGAATGACTCCTTAGACCATTTAGTCACCGAGCAGGTACCTATGACCTGTGTTACTCTGTATGTTACTATCTACAAACACGATAATGACTACTTAGACCATTTGGCCACTGAAGCAGGTACCTATGACCTGTGTTACTCTGTATGTTTTCATCTACAAACTATTACAATTGAATAAATTTCTTTCTAACCGTTTATAATTTATTTTTATCCCTATTTGTTGGCTCAGATGAGGCCTTGCTCCTATTTTATCGCGCCGCATTCATATTAAAACTATCCAAACAGTGATTATAAACATTTTATGTTTATCAAATTAGTAGGAAACAAATCAAATATTTAACTCCAGAGCAGTGTTCTGATCACTGATGAAGTCTTTTAAAAAATGTTCAAACCAGTTGGGTAACACCCAACCGCTGAAGGCAAGAACATTTATAACGTTCCGTTAATTGTTTCACACTTTGGGAATCGTTAGGCTCACTATAATAAAACTAAAATGAGATGCTATCCTTGATTCCTCAAATCCCTAGAATATTGTGTTATTTGGAAAATTCTAGATTCGTAAAAATCTCAAAAAAATATATCAAATATAATTATGAAGACTTAGCCTCAAATAACAATTTTAAGCAATTGGTTAAAGGATTTATAATATATTTTTGTAGTTGTGAGAATAACCAAAAAACACACACACAAAAAGTGTTAGCTGGGATGTTTATGATGTAATAGACATGACAAACAAAATATAATTTGGCTCAGTGGTACAAATACTTTTAGCTAAGTTAAATCTTACATATTTTCACTTTATCTAAAATTATATATTTTTAAAAGGTTCAAGGATTATAATTAGGATTCGAGCTGCAAAAGAAAATTAAGATTCGTATTATAAAATTAAAGTATTCTACCAATCTATAAATAAAACATATATTATTAACGCTTTCTTAACTAAATAATATAATAATACTAACTTCTACCTGTCGTGGCTTCGCCCGTCAAGATTGTTAAAATCTTTAAATTTTTTACTAAACTTTTTAAAAAGAATTAAATTAATAATTGATAACTTCAATATTATATATTTCTTTTACTACGAAATATTATATATAATAATATATAATATATCTTATATACGAACGGTTTAAACATTAGTATTGTAAAATTAATGTAAAATAAAAGGTTGCTGTTATTCCAGGACATACTCTACCAACGTACAAATATTCATTCAAATTCGTTCAGCAGTTTTGGTGTGATTGAGTAACAAACATCCAAACGCACAAACTTTCACATTTATAATATTATATAGTAATAGTAATATAGTAATTAGTAATATGATAATATAATGAACCAAATTACCGCTCAGATGTATCCCAGTAGCTCTAGGGTTGATAAACACACACTCTAGCCCAGCTAGGTCTCCATAAGCCCTTTATGCACCACTGGTCCAGACATGTAGAGGTAACACATACAAGCAGACAGAACCCATACCAAAAATACTTATTCGGAACCGATGGTGATAAAAAATACAATTTCATTTAAGTCTCGATGCAATTTTTTTTTCATTCACTAGACATTTTTTATATGGAAGATAAAATAAAAATATAGTACCGTACTCTTTAATAATTTATGGTAGCAATAATATTCTATTATATTTCAGTATTTTTATTGCAACGCTATTGCAAGTAATCCCGGACGTAGAGTTTTAACAATTGTTCCTCGACCTATTTAATCTAATAACTAGGGCAGGCACATGCCACTCACTGTCATTTATTCGTGAGGAGAAAAGCCTGCGCAGTTTTCTCCCCCAAGGGGCCTGTTTAAATCACAGGCCAGGGTTTAATAAACGTACCATTACAGACGCCCTAACTTCCCCTGAAGCATTTTGAGGCAGTGGTTGACTTCCCATTCCATTGACCAACAGCCTACTGATCAATTCTTACGTCAGAGAGAGTGAATACCGACCCTTCCTCCCTCCCCTTTCATCTATTATTATATTAAAAAGGGGGTAGGGAGGGAAGAAATCAATCAGAACAACGTAACATGGGCAGCCAAACGTGACGTCACGCGATGTGCGTACCCTCGCATGGAACAACAAAGACCGGAAGTGGACCTCTTATTTTCTGATTATTCTTACGATTTGTTTTAGCACCGCATCTTACTACCGGTTTGGGTTATGCTTTAATGAGTTAAATATAAATAAGGTTGAATTTAAAGGAAGTGTCCTCGCATTTGTATCGAGGTAGAGTGGAAAGCCAGGAGGGGAAACTCGATGCACTCGACCGGAATCAAACCCCGATCTCACCTTCATTGGCAACCAATCTATTGTGATAATATCACATTAGAGTGATGGTTAGACCATGCTGCCACAGAAGCGGTGCTTTACATACTAGTTTTTCTACTGACATAATTCCCATACTAGCTTTTTTTACCTTCAACTTCACATTCTAAGTAATTAATGACCTTGACTTTCACATAGTACCTATTTTATTTACCTTTATATAACATAATATTATAAATAAGGATGCCAAGAAAATGCCATTGATTTTTACCAGAGGTAGTGTAGGCTATACAAGACATCTTGATACTTGAGTAGGCTATACTATTATAAGGCCACATGGCTGACACACTCACTCACATTAATGCTTACCCACTTACAGATGAGCTATAGATTTTAAATTTGGCAAACTTATAGCTTCTAGCCTGTAACCGACGATAAAATTCTAAAAACTCAAAAATTTTAATTTATAACACCCGAAAAAAATCAAAATGGCGGAGCAACTTTAAAGTCAGTGCGGATCTTTCTTTGGAGGTCTCTTGTGACTAAACGGTAAGACCTATCCCAAAACGGCTCTGGAATTACATTAGTTTACATTCACTTGCATAGAAGTGCGAGTTATTTAATAAAAATAAAGAATCAGCGCGTTTTACTACCTGTTCAGGTTATACGCATTTATGATAATTACTCTATTAAGGTAGGGATGAGGAAGGAATCATTTGAGAGGTAACCTAACCGCATTTGCGTGTAAGGAGAGTGAGGAAATCTTTTAAGAATAACCACCCTCAGTAGATCCAACCGGGATTGAAACCCAAATATTCCCGTCATAATCGGGCCAATTCCAGTATAACACGAGAGTGACGTTTTAGTTTAGACCATTGGCCATTGAAGCTGGTTCTTCTATAGTAATAAAAGTTGTAAAACATATAATTTTGTTTATAATTTTAACACATGCATTGGAATAAATATATTCAGTTATATAAGTTCTAAGAGATGATGAAGCATCATTGTGTAAGCAATGCTATTTAGGGTAAAAGACTGCCTAGTATTTTTTTAACTCTAAACCTGATAAGGTGGTCATTACTTATTTACTGTATGGCATTTAGGTTTATTGCCACCCTTAGAAAAGTACGCTACCTATTTCTATCTTGAGATGTTCTATCTATTCCACCTAATGTAGCCACTTTTCATCCTCCAGGACAAAGGCAGGCATACAAAGTTACAAATAAGGGGATAATGGATACAGAATGAGCAGATAGGATTATTAAAAACGAATATATTATTAGAAAATGTATTCGCTCATGTTAACAAGCAACCCATTCTGTATCATTGCGGTAAGCCAAAAAGGATAGACCAAAAAATGATGAACCAGCAAATTACTAAACAACATTCCCAGGAAGGTGAAACAAAGTTGAAGTCAACAAGTCGGAAGTCAATAGATAAACATTAGTTTTATTTATAGATAAAGGGCAAGTAATAACAAAGGGGTAAGCATAGAATATGTATATCAAAAGGATAACAATTATTTTATTATATTTATATTATATTTATCAAAAGGATAATAATTATTTTGTCGGTCGTTTTCTATGAGTGTTAAAAGTGTTCTCTTTACCTTATATGACGAAAACAAATTAAAGACTTTCGAAAACAAAGTGTTATGTAGGATATTTGGTCCATAAAAGGATTAGGCTACTGGGGAGTGTAGGAGGTTACATAATGATAATTTAAATACCTTATACTAATCACAAGACATTGTAAGGATAGTCAAGTCTTGTAGATTACGGTACGAAGGACATGCAGTGCGAATGGAAGAGTTTAGAACCATGTTCAGTATTGACTGGTGGACCCAATGGGAAGAAGCCATTGGGAAACCCTAAACGCAGATAAGAGGATAACACTAGAATGGGCCTGAAACAAATAGGGTGTAATTATTGTAACGTAAATATTCGAGTATTTTTCAATGAATATATATATATATTTCAATGTGTGTATATATACTTTTTTTCAATGAATATATATATATATACATATATTCATTGAAAAAGACCCGAATATTTACGTTACAATAATTACACCCTATCTGTTTCAGGCCCATTCTAGTGTTATCCTCTTATCTGCGTTTAGGGTTTCCCAATGGCTTCTTCCCATTGGGTCCACCAGTCAATACTCTGAACATGGTTCTAAACTCTTCCATTCGCACTGCATGTCCTTCGTACCGTAATCTACAAGACTTGACTATCCTTACAATGTCTTGTGGTTAGTATAAGGTATTTAAATTATCATTATGTAACCTCCTACACTCCCCAGTAGCCTAATCCCTTTATGGACCAAATATCCTACATAACGCTTTGTTTTCGAAAGTCCTTAATTTATTTTCGTCATATAAGGTAAGAGACCACTTCCCACACTCCTAGAAAACAACCGATAAAATAATTATTGTTTTGTATATTCTGAGTGTTACATTCCTGGATGGCAGGTGAGATGACAACAACTTACTGACCGAGAAATATTATGAGTTTCCCGACTGTAGTATTTCCAATCTAATATTGTTATTGCTAGTCAACATTATTTTTAAATATTTAAGCTCATTAACCCTGTCAAATGATATGTTGTTCGAACTAATCTTTAAATTGTCGTCCTTATTCTGTGTTCTGTATGTGATCATATACTTAGGTTTAGAAGTGAAATCTGAAAAGACTATTTCCTTACTAGCCTCTAGTAAAATGTTTGCGTTTCTCACCACACCTTTATTACTGTTCAAGGAGCTGAACCACCTGCATATCTTAAAATCTGCATTGTACCGTTTAACAGAAACCCTTCCCTGCTCTCTTGCAATACCCTAGTAGCATACTATAAGGCTAAATTAAAAAGTAATGGGGAAAGTACATCCCCTTATTTCACCCAATATTTATTTTGAAAGCATCTGATAAGTGACATTCAACCCACACCCTGTCACGCGTATCAATCAAAAATACTTCAAATAGCTCGACAAGATTCTGGGTATCCAAATTTAATATGCCCATTACAAAATAATACCGGCCTTTTATAAATCATAATCATTACAACACCAATTGGTGTTAAATATAGAGTAGCCTATATGGAAAAAATAGTAAACAAACTTAAAAAGGGAGATAGATTCCAACGAAAATAAGTTGGTTAAAACAATGAAATTTACAAACATGATATATAATTGAAAATGAAATAAAATTAAGATATAAGAAAGCGTAAGAAAGCTGATAGTTTTTTTTCTGGAACTTTGAATGAAATAAAGCTATCTCATATTAAGTCAGATGTTTTTAAAGTGATGCGTAGAATGATCAAAGATCGTTCAATCTTAGGATTATCAGAAAGAGGAAATCTACCTTAAGTGCTTTATTTAAAAACGAGTCAAATATTTAATCCCAAATATAAATACAATCGTACCTACATATATCGAAGTCAATTGTTCCATAAAAAATTCGATGGAGAAGAAATGATATTTTTATAAATATTTCATAATCAATGAACTCATTATAAGTGAATATGAATCACTGTATGTAGGCCTACAAGCTATGATAATAAAAAACCAACAAGAAAAAATTTGTTGACATAACTTAAAAAAAATAGCTAGAATAAACCGTCGATTAAAGATATTTAAAGCCGTTCGGCTGTTGCCCGACTCAGAACATCTGTCTTGACAATTATGCCAAACCAGGTTGTCTGCGACAGGGCTGATTTGTTGTTTGAGTACCGAGTCATTGTCATGACTCTTAACCTCGCGAATGAACTTTTAACCTGATGAAATGGAACCAATGAAATGAGCCTGTAGAGTGCTACAGGTGTATGATTTTGTAGCCCGACTCAGGGCATCCACCTTGACAGTAATGCCAAGCTAGGCCGCCTGCGAAAGGGCTATATTTGTGTTCGAGTATAGAGTCTCTATCGTGACTCCTGACCTCGTGAATGATTTTAATACCTTGTATTATTATTATTATTAGCACCGCGTCTTACTACCCGTTCGGGTTATACGCACTTACGCTAATGTGTAATGGTAGGGTGATTGTGAGATGAAATGAAGGACCTACAGTTTAACGTGGAATCCGAACCACGGTGGAGGCCTGGCATTCCTCACAT
>CABEEJ010001637.1:69374-85052 GCA_901482245.1 Timema douglasi
ATTATTTACACTGTGAGGTGAAATTGGTGAAACTGAATGATTGCGCTGGGTCTCGGGATATGGGGAGGATTTTCTTGACTGGGATGTGGGAAGGTGTGTATAAGGTATGATGATGAGATGTTGATATCACATGAGTCGATTTCCGGGAAGAGGATCGAAAGGTTAGACTTGACTGTAGGGATAAGGTTTGACGCGGTTGGTTACATATTCATTCCCCATCTGGGGCCGCCAGTGGTACCAGCGTTATTCTCTGGCTAGAAGGTTGACCTAGTCGATTATCCTAGTGGAGTCCAGCGGTGGCAAGGGTAATAAGAGTTGCTTGTTGGGGTAGGATTTTCTTTTCTTGGGATTAGGAGTGAGGTGGATACATTTCCATTCACCATCTGGGGCCGCCCCCGGCGCCAGCGTTATTCTCTGGCTAGTAGACAACCTAGATGGTTATCCCAGTGGCGTCCGGCCGTGACTAAGGTAAAGATATTTAAACAAACTGAACCTAATTTATATTGGATGGCTACTTGAGGAAAGGGGTGAGAGGAATGTGGAGACAATGCTACCCCGCTAGGCGACCCATCGGCGTCTCAATAACCTCGACCAATCATTTCCTTCTTCTTCTTCTTCTTCTTGCGACATCTCCATTCTATTTTTTCTCAGATTTTTTTATACCAATGTCATTACGGGAAGAAAATCCCGATTCATCTTGGAAAAAATTCTATACATAGAAAGAGTTTTTCTAAGTTATATCACGGGAGTCATCAAAACTTCGATAAATAGAGAATTTTGATATACTCAAGCTCGATATATGGAGGCCCCACAATACATAAACTGAAAGGTTTAAAATGCCTTGCATAGAATAATTTATTATATTTTAATTACATTGGTTACTTCTAAATTTCTCTCGACACCTCGGCGAGAAAGTATTGTGATTGTCAAAAAAATTGTAATCATGATTTTGATAAAATGTCGACGTTTCATGACCCCCTGAAACCAAGAAAGCTGTTTTCGCAATGCCGTATGTCTGTCTGTATGTTTGTACCTCGGGTTAGTGTCAAAACTATTTTACCGATTGGACTCAAACTTGGTATCTGAAGTTTTCATAAGGTCCCCCCGAGTTTTTTTAAATTAAATATCTAACCCTAGAATTAAGGGTGGTTTACTGAAGAGCAAAAAGAGAAAAATCTATTTTATCAACATTTTCTCTAGTAATTCTGATTATATTTTAGTTTTTTTTATAAAACTGATCATTTATGAGCTATAAGCAAATATATATATACTTTTTAATTCGGGCCTTTGAAAATGAATTTGATTCTTATACTCTTTGGTAGACAAAGATGTTTCTTCTTTCATAATTTTTCTGTAATAATGTTCCTAGTTCCTAATGCCATAGCGTAATTAATTAACAGTGTATTTCATTTATGATATTTGGTCTATTGTTTCTACAACAATATATATTTTGTTTCACAAATCTTATGGGTATTTAGTAAATTATATTTTAAGATAAGAGCGAGAGACAGTCTGTGGGGTGCATCGTACCATTTATTTGTTAGGTAAAGTAAATTTTATCAATTGTTAGTGTACTAAACTTTGTACGTTTACAATCATTCCTTCAAATCAAAAATGAAATGTAAATGATTTAGTAGTTGTCTTCGTTTTTTAATAATGTTATGGGTCATAAATTAAATAGAAGCACTGGTGGTCGCACAGCCTATGGCACTAGGATCTCAATATACTGGATTGCCGCTGACGGGGAGATCTAGCTTGGCTAGCTGCAGTGTGATTGATTTGCCACACGTAAATTATCAATGCAACTTTTCCAGGCTAATGAGGGTACATTTATTTTCATCTGCCCTTCTAAATCCTAGCTCTTAGGGCTTTCCGTTAATAACGGTGGTGTCAAACGTGTCTATTTGTATGAAAAATCAGAATTGGCTTGAATCAACGCGATAACAAGGTTCACTTGAAAGGAAAGGCCAAAGACAAAGGAAAAACTTTTCCGCTTCCTTCTCTTCCTCCCTCCGTGCCATAGCTAACCCTCCCCCTTCTACATCCCTCCCCCTCCCCCTCACTGTCTACCTACGTAGCTTAGATGAATGAGGATGTCGATAAAAGCCACCCTTCATAAAGATTGACCTGAATGAGTGCCCCTTCCCCCCTTCTGCTTAATCAAAATCATGGGCTCCTGATTACATCTTGTCTTTGAGGTCATGCGAGAAAAATTACTTTATAACGTTAGATCAGCTGAGAGGAAGAAGTGACATATGTCCATGCAAACAAACACGTCAGGATTTTAACTGCCTCTGAGCTTATGTTAATTTCAAAGGGATACCGGTGATGCCTTCTTTTTAAGATTCTTGCAACATAACTCTTTTTTTTTTTTCGAAACATTTAATGTTTAGGATTAGAGCTTTCTATGTTGGAGTAAGAAATATTGAGCCTTGCTTATATTACGTCTTTACACGTTGGACTTAACTCCTTTTTACTGCACAAGCATTATAAACCACCACCCTACACACAATAATGATACCGATTTAACTGGTGATTTTCATGTCGAAGCCAAAATGACACGCCTCACATTGGATCGTTCTTGTGAATCGTATTTTATATCCTAATAATAGCTGGAAAAAATAGCTGTTTTTTATTGGCTTGGATTCAACGGTTGATAAGAGTTTGTTCCGAACGTATTAAATCATTTTAATGAAATGAGCAGAATAATGGATATATTTTGAGCATCATTGAGTCCTTAGTCAACGAAACAGAAAGTAATGCGTCTGAGTTAGTTTTATTCTAGATCTATTGTTTCCAAAACAAAATACATAACTTTTAATTGGCAACAGAACAATCCAAATACTGACAGAGAGTAAACTTGGGTTAGGTATATGCTTCACTATATGTGCTCCATTTTTATATGAATGGGTGAACTTAATATTTAAACATGATTATAAAGTTCAAATAACTTTTCTTTGGTTTTTGGTATATTTTTTAAAATGAATACATGTTTGAAAATGTGTTCTCTTGTAAAACTAATTCCTCACACATAAAAATCCTTTTTGATGTTAGTAATGTAAATTAATTCTATCTAATTAAAATTCATAAGGTTCACTCTGGTTTTTAAAATATTCTAACAATTTTACATTATAAACTCTTGAAGTGCCTGTATAAATCTAATTTCTACCCTTCTTTGTCCCGTCATTAATTAACTTAAGTGGAACAAGGAGCTGTGGTCCTGTATTTCACATCAAAATTAATTAATAAATACAAAATAGTGACTTCATGAAAGTAATTAATTTTAAATTAAATTAAAAATAATATACATTCTATCCCTTAGCTAAAGTTGTATTATTAAACTAAATCATTATTATTATTAGCACCGCGTCTTACTACCCATTCGGGTTATACGCATTAAACTAAATAAACTTTAAAAATATAATATTTCATACCTTGAACCATTTTTTTAAAAATAATTTTAGTATATACATGTAGTTTAAAAAAAGCGTTCTGAAATGTAGGATTTTGTATACCTCAATTAAATGAGTAAAAAAGTCATAGTATACATAAGTTTATATGGCACACATTTATTATGTTAGCACTAAAAAAGGTGTATTCCATGTTTTCCTTCCAATTCCACATCTTTAAAACCAAATGTTGCGTGATCTTTGAAAACTCTTTGGCTTTATTCTAATCCTCCAACAACAATTTTCATCTCCCTTTGTAGGTTTGATAAATTATTTATTGGAGACGAATACACTAACTAAATTATCTAAGCACTTTCTTATAAATAAATGGTACGACACAATCGCACAAACTCTCTTATATTATGTATTAAACCTATAGCTTCGAAGAAAATGTTCAAAATAGGTTTTCAGTAAAGTACCATTAACTAAATTTTACTCATAAAAACAAACCTATCACAATAAATATATAAAAAATTAATAAAAACTAGTGATTTATAAACTTTTAAGACAAATATTGTTTAAATAGTTTTAACATATTACAGATTTCAATTAATTTGTAAAATACCCTAAAATGATTTGTAATTTGTAAAAAAAAAAACCTATATATATTTATTTATCATTAGAAAATAGTCCCCCAAACCCATTTTAAGCTCAATCTTTAAAATCACTTTTAAAAAAAAAAATATTTTTTATGACTTTCCATAAGTAAATTACCATTAAATCGGTTCATTTTATAAAAATATATATACATTATTCATTATCATATAAAATAGTCGCCCGATATTGATTTTGAACAAAACGAGTAAAGATAGTTTCAAATATATTCAAAATTTACAAAAATCAATCTTCAGTTATCTACAACGGATTAAAAAATAATTATATCTAATTAGTCATTTTGTAAAAAAAAATCTTTACAAATATTCATTTCAAACCAACTCGCAAGAGGATTTTTTTTTTAAATACTCAAGTTGAAAAAAACGTCATCAGTAAGATACCCTTAAATGAATTTAACCCCAAAAAAACAGTATACAATTCTATTTGTCATGTAAAACTTCCTCAGATATACAGTTTAAACGAACTTGTTAGAGCCATTTTCCAAATATTTCTTTCTTTTGAAAATTACTCATCAATAAAACTCTTTAACGAATATTTTTCCTAAAGAGAGATATACGATGTTATTTGTCATGTCAAACACTCAACAAGATACTCATTTGGAAACAAATCTTTTGAGCCGTTATAAAAATTATTCATGTTTTTGAAAAATCAGTACATCAGTGAAATACACATAATCTAGTTTTGACCCCAAAAACGATTATACGGTGTTATTTGTCTTGCCAGACACGTTCAAGATTCTCATTTGAAACCAGATTTTTAGAGAATTTTTTTAATATTACAAGTATTTTAAACTGGGCGGCTAACTGGACGCTGGTAAGACTGGGCGCCAAGGCAACTTGGTGCCAGTATAAAAACGCAATACTTTTTATTTTTTACTAAATATTCATTTTTCATCAAATTGATTATTAAATACAGTAAGAGAAAGCTCGAAAACGACGAACCGACAAAAGTTTTATCCCCAAAACAAGTATATGATGTTATTTATCATACCAAACATTTCCCAAATATTAGGGCTCTGCGAGTACTCGTTTTTCAAATTTCGATCTTCCACTGGATGTATTTAATAATCAATTTTTAAAACGCAATTGTAAGCATAGTCTATTTAATTGAGATATCAGCATTTTCACTTATAAATCATTCGGTTACTTAACCAATTGTTAAAAACTAATTTCAATTCTCACATTAATAAAGTAATAGAGCTTTAAAACCACTTTCGACCGGTAAATTTATTCAATATTGCTGTCCATTTTGAATTATACTTGATTGAGGTTGTTTACTTGTATTGCCATGACAAAGCGATGAAAATAAAAATCGATAATAAGATTACTAAATAATTGAATGATTCTTTTTATTATATTTACCTGGTCCCTTTCTAAAATAATAATATATGTCAAATTAAAAATGTAATATCAAAAATATATTATATTAAATATTTTCAAACTTAAGATATTTAAAACTCTTATTAATTTGTTTAGCTACAAAACTAGTTCAAGTTTAGTTACTATTTAGTTATAGAATCATGTTGGTTAACCTGTTTAAAATCAATGTTTCTCTTATTTATTGCAATACGTATTTTACCAAACGTACCACATTTATATTAAAAAAGCCCCTACTATTTCATATTATTTGTTAGAAATGTTATTTTTAATTTTAAAGTATGAGCATCAACTTTTATAAGAATTAAAAATTAAATCGAAGTAAATTTCTCAATTAAATAATGTAAAACGAGAGCCATTACAGTGCGCTTATTCAACTAGGCATAGATAAATGGAAATGGAACAGAAGATGTGATCAAGCACGATTACACTAAGGAATAATAAACGAAATACTAAACACTTGAAATTCCAATTGTTTATTATTCTTACGTTTTCTTACACAGTAAATTAAGTTACTGAACCATATTTTGGGTAAATACTAGCTTTTTAAAAGGTCAATTTTATTAACATTTATCAAAACAGCGTAGAAATACTCTACAATAATATAAAGTGATAGTGAAGGAAGCCTACCTGAAAGGAGAGTCAGGTTAGGCCTAGATATAAACAAACACACTTATCTATTTCTTCTTACACTTTTACACTTCCCACTTTTTCAAACTTCCCCAGTTTTGAATTTTCGGAAATATTTATTTTTCATATAAAATACATTGATGAAAAAATAATATTTTAGAAAATTCAAACTAATGTGCTACTGGAAGTTTTAAAGAAGTGGAAAGTGTAAAAGTTTAAGACGACTTGAAGAGAGAAGTGTGTTTGTTCTTATCTAGGCCTAGCCTAAGTATCCTTTCAGGTTGGCTTGCTTCACTAACACTTACTTTAAATCACTGTATAGTGTTTCTACACTGTCTTGTTATACATTTCCAAGCCATCATCCAATTATTCATTTTATTAACTTTGTTTTATAAGTGTTAGTGTAATTTTAATGTCCTTAAAGACATGAGTGTTGAAACCATTTAAATTATTTGTTTTTTGATTAGATTTTTATTCGAGAGTTGTTCTTATTTTTAAATTGTGTTTTTAAGTGTTATTTCTAATTTAGAAACCAATGTTTCCATTATTTAATGTTTTTTCAAAAGTATTTACTATTTATAAAAATGAGTGTCATTCATATTTTAAGAACATGTGTTTTAGTATACGTTTTAATATTTTAAAATTATGAATAGACCTATACTCGAACTTGACTCGATCTCTGGAGATTTTAGAAATACTCGACTCAAGTTCGGCTTGAATGAAAATACCCAAGCTCGCAGACCCTTACCAAACATATATTTTAAGCAAAATCTTTCGAAACATTTTTTAAATATTTTGAATTTTCAAAAATTTACCATCAGCAATCTACCCTTCATTTAATTTTTGCCCAAAAAATTATGATACAATGTTATTGGTCATGTCAAACTAATTTTAGGTATGCATTTTAATCAAAATCTTTATATCTAATTTTTTTTAATGTTGACTTAAAAATAGCACTCACCAGTAAACTACACCTAATTTGAGGGCTGGAGTAAAAATAAAAATAAAACCTTTTGAGGTATAGCCCTATAAAATCTGAAAATCAATTTGAACAAAATTTATCAAACCATTTCAGATCCATGGCCAAACAGGTAGACAGACAGACATGTGGACAGAAAGAATTGTAAAATCCACTTTTTTGTGTTTGAGTTAAAATAAAATATAAGGATTCATCATCGAGTTTTTTTTCACGAATACAATACTTATTCTTGATCTGAGAAAGTAAAAAGTCCACAAGATTGTCAGGGATCGTGGGGTTGGGAGGGTTAGGGGAGGGGGGGAACCACGGGGGACATGGAACTGGACCTCTTCGACCTATCATTTCCTGTATCGCTGTGGGTTTGCGGTCCTAGGCTTACTAAGACTTTATCACTCATTTTAATTAGTTCTAAAAGGTCCTAATTTTCTGAACCCTTTTTGGTTGAGCATTGTACATTATATGTATTAGATATTTATAGTAAAATAACAAACCTATCATTTACAAATCTACCATACCTATCCTATACTAACAGGATAATAATGTTACATTTTAAGAAACACCTCAAAAATGTTCTTAGAAAATCGATGCAAAAAAGTATCATTACAATTAAACCACCCCTAGTTTCCTCGTCTCGAATAAAATTACAACTTTCCAGATCAGTGTTCGATTCCCGACAACACTGTCAACACTATTAATAAAATATTAAAATTCCTTCAAAGTTAAAGAGAAAGCTCAATAAAAAAACTAACAGACTTAAATTAGATGAGATTAGAGTATACGATATTAAATAAATATGCTGTAATTGGATACCGAATTTTCCAAACGTGTTAATTTGATGCCAATGGTATATTTCAACAAAACGCAGAGGTCAGTATGATTCGAGGAGAAAATCCAATTTATGGTTTCAGCCGTATTTCTCGTGAGCTTTCAGATAGACGAACAGACGTGAAGTAGACCCCGATCATTAGAGGAAGACATAAGAAGGTCGGTTTGAGGGAAGTGGTGAAAAGGGAAAGTTTAACAAGAAGAGGATGAAGACAGGGGCAAAGTAACTATAGCTTAGATAAGTTTCTTGTTTAGTTTAGCTGTATTCAAGCTGGTCTGCAGCAAGGATATAGGGGTGTTCTCCAATAATTCATACCTATCCTAATAGCTGCATTGTACCATTTAGGGTTCGGCCAGACTGACAAGAGTGAGAGCGAGCGACTGAGCGACTGCGTGGCAAAACTTGCAAGCGAGCGAGTGAGCGCGTAGTTAGTTTGTAAGCCTAATTTTTAAAATTCTATAGGAGAGCAAAATTGTTGTTTTCTTCCAAGACAATTTATATATGAGTAACTGGTTATGTTTATATGAAAGATTGCATTTTATGTTATATTTGTGGTTCAAGTAACTAACGTAGAATTAATATTACTATTAAATATACAGAAAAACCCACAAAATTTTAGGCTTAACGCGTTTTACTTTGGATAACTCTGCAAGCAATATGAAATTGTAAGCCTCATTAATAATTTTTATTAACATGCCATAGTATATTATTATCATTGTTTTAATCTATTATTTGTTTTAAGTCTACGGTTGTATATACAATTTTATTTGACAAATTGAAGAGAATTACTATAGGTATACAGCTTATAATTTGTTAGAAAACTTTTAAAATGTCAATATTTAGAATGCATTTATAAATAAAAAGTAAAAAACAAGATTCAGAAACATAAGCCTATATAGGCTATGAATTAACTGTATCTTACAAAATGAGGAAAATAAATGATTAAAAAAGTAACTAAAATACCGAATAACTTGAATGCACTGGAAACAAAATACTAAATTTAATCCAATTCATCATATTCATCTGTTTCATTCAGACAATCTTGAATGTTGTTTTTCTTTGGAAGAGTCCTATATTCATAATGGTAGCGTTTTGTGATAACTCTTTTTGAGCACAAACTATTCAATTCTTTGTACTTTGAAACTAAATGGGTTGATGATTTGAATATTAAACTTTAAGTCTAAATTATTCACTGGACCGTCTTTTCTCTCCTGAAATTTCAAATGAATGGACATTTTTGATTCTTCAAAACTATCATAAATTTCTACCACATCATTACCCTTATAAATGGTTAGTCTACATATTTAACGTATTTTGATTTTTTCACCTCCTTCACTTTTGGTTTTTGTATCCGGTAAAACTGATTCTTGATATTCTTTCCAGTTAGAAAATAAACTGTAAGAAAGGACATGAACATTGTAAGGTTTTGGTGATAATCTACTATTGGTAATTAGTGTTGCCCATTCTGGTGGAGTCCAAATAACTTTTTTCCTGTAACTTGACTCATTACATGCATTGAATCCACAGGCAAGTAAGTGTGTCCAGGAATGAGGTAGTTCAAAGTAATTTGCTCTATACTTTTCAAATGTTTTAGAAAATATTACAACATAACCCAAAACTGCCGGTTCTTATTTTGTCCAGGACAGCTATCACAATATAAAGCGACATTCTTAACTTTTTTGCCTACTTTCAACTATTGTACTTGTAAAAATAATTCAAAACTCATTTGACCCTTTTTTCCCATCGCTCTCTCCCCATAGGTAACAAAATACATCTATAGTTCCACTTTCATACAGAGTAAAATTATAAATAGCGTATTTACGACTATAGTACAAAAGCATATTTTTCCGTCCAAAAGGGGTATTTGTACCTTCTGAAGATCAATTGATACACAAACAAACGTTTCATCATTTTTATCATGCATTTGGTCCTTCTCCAAAGTTTTTTTTATAAATCTCTTTTTCGGCTAAATGCTTTTCATAGTCAGGGTCGGGATCATCTTCTTGTCTGTTTTTGAAATTTTCACATTTTTAAGCACTTGTCTTTCTTCAGGAAGTGAATAACAATATTAAATTATTTAATAAATATTTCTCAGAACACATTTTCTTGCACTAGATCTATTATTTTCTTTACAATCAGTAACATATATTCTGTAAATATTGGCCAAATATTTAAACTGCACCGGTAAATAGAGTTTGTTTGTGTTCTGGCGACAATAATGTGAGGGTACAGCTGGAAGGGATTTTATAAATTTGTCAACAATTTCCCTCTTTTCCTAAGAAGAATTATTTGGAGGCTCTTTCATACCCCTCATATCTAGTTTATCGGTGTGTGTTTTCGTTTTGTTGTTGAATTAATAATGCAGAATCCTTTGACTAGAACCAAGAGTCTTTATTGAAAATTGCTGACAGACTTTAAATTTGTCACCTTCTTTGGACAAAAAAAAACTAACCTCTTCTAATTTCACTGTGCTTGTATATATTCTTTTCATTTTCTTCCATAGAAGATAATAAAAAACTTTTTGCCTTCAAAATATAATTTGTAATATAATTCAAAGAGGTGTTGCCTCTCTTCACCTAAATTTTTTGTACAGTTGTTCTGACACATCCTGTGGGCACATGGGTCTGGCTGTCAATTATTTTATGGTATAACTTTATTAGTTTTACTTAAAAAAGTCTTCATTTTTTCTATGAATACAAGATTCAGACTTTTTTTATTTTTCGTTTTCCTTTTTCAACAACAATAATATCATCTTTTGTTTCATTTTCACCGATAACTGATAGATTCTCTACCCTGCCTTCATTATATCTGGTAGCATTTTCAACCATGACATCTGGACTATTTTCAGTATGGCAGGATACATTTTCATTCTCATCATTTCCATAAACTTCATTAGAGGCGAAATCATTGAGTTCTTGTGGTTGAAAGTTCTGTGTATAATGTTCATTTAGTTCTAAATTTGTGTCCAAAGTAATAATAGTCCCAATATTGTGTTCCCTTAGCCAATATTCTCTAAAAGAATTGTGCAATTTTTGTCAACAATAATTATATTACTATTTAGGCACGGATCAATCAGATCCATTTTACTATCTATTAGCTGAGTGATTTGAGTTGGAAAGAGAACCACATTCACTGGTCTACTGGAGTGAAACCTTAGCTTTATATAATTATGTATACTACTTATAACACTTTGTAAATGTTCATCATTATTCACTAAATGAAGTGTTTGTTCATCACTGGGGTGTAAACTTAGCTCTGTACAATTATTTATATTACTTACAGATTCAACCGAACTTTGTACATTTTCATGATTATTCACTGAATGCAATTCTAATTTGAGAATCCGTTTTGATCGTTGAGACATTATGAAATAAATAAAAACTAATTAGACTTTAGGACCATTCATATCACTTAACAAAGAAATACTGTAAACTGAAATCTGAAATGCAAAACAGTGATGTTATTAAATCGTGTAACCCTCATAAAACAGCTGATCTAGCAAGGAACATGGACGTAAAGAAGTGTAACCCTCACCGGATGTGGCATACGACTAGGCCTGTATATGAAACTTGCGAAGGTAAAACGTTGTAAGCCTACAGCATGAGGATTACTGCCTTTTACCTTCCTACATCTCTGCAGGATGAGGGTTACGCAAAAAAATTAAGTGCTATATACCTATTAACATTGGTCTGAGCGATACAACACTTTACCTACATGTAACTGTAACAAATACAAAGTGATCTATCCCAAAATCTAGGATTTCAATTTTTTTACGGTTACAACCTTTTTACCTTAGATCCATCGATATATATGTGTGTGTGTGTATGGTTTATGAGCTTACCTTTATATATATTCATATATAGTTTATGATCTTACCAATTAATGTAGGCCGTTAGTAGCAAGTGTGTTAAACCTGTCGATAACTATAAAAAAAGGTCAAATATCTTGACAAAATGATAAGTTTTCTTACCATTCAATGAACCAACAAACAATAATATTGCCTAGCGCTTGTAAACTAGAGTGTTCCGCGTCGAGCGCGCGCGCTTGAAAACCAGTTCTGCTTTTCAAGCGCGTGCGCTCGGTCGCTCGCTCCATTCTGGCCACCTCTCATTATAACCAGTGTGTTCTATTTTATTTTTACCCGCCTCGGTGGCGTAGTTGGCTAACGCGCTCGTCGTGTAGATCTCGACTGCCTAGGACGGGAAGATCGAGGTTCGAATCTCGGTCGGGTGAACTGGGGGTGGTTTTTCCTAAATGGCTTTCCACTCCCCCTCCCCGCAAATGCGGGTTCACTTCCTCTAATTCAACCTTCCCAATTCCTAATTCATTAGAGTAATTAGTACTTAAAGCGTATAACCCAACCGGGTAGTAAGACGCGGTGCTAAATAATAATAATAATATTTTATCTTTAGTCGCTCACTCGCTCAGTCCCTTAGTGCATACGCTTCCCTACTCTCTTACATTACCCTAATAGCATACTCTAAGACTAGATAAAAAGAAATGAGGAATGTGCATCTCCTTGTTTCAACCCATTATGTATTTCAAAAGTGTCTGATAAGGGACATCCAACTCGTACCCTGTCACGCGTATTGCTGTTAATTAGCTTGACAAGTTTTTGGGGTATCCCAAACTTAACTAAAGTTTTATATAATTTGTTTCTTTTATTTGAATCATAGCCATTTTAAAATCTATGTATAATTGATGAACCGCCATGTTGTCTTCCCATTTTTTTTAAATATTTACTTAACAGTAAATTTCTGTTCCATTGTTGATCTATTTGGTCGAAAATCACACCGATGACCCCCAATTGTTTCTGTTGCATATGGCGTAATTCTCATTGAAATTATGTTAGATAAAATCTATATCATCAATAACTAAAATTATATAAAAATAAACAAAAATTTTGATTTAAAGCAAATATCAAAAATCACATTTATAAGAAAATATTAATTAATTTCATTAATATGTTATTACTTTAAAATATAGGGTTAAGTATTTCAACTTAGTTTTATAAACATAACTTACGTATCGTATCAATTTTCATATTACTTTTGAAATTAATTTTTAATCAAAGTAAATGTTAAAATTAATCTCACTTGCTAAAGCGTATTTTTAACAATGGGGATCGCATTTCTTAAGTGTACAAGCTTACGTCACAGGTCATGAGACTAGCCGGCTTCAGCCGACACACAAACACCTTTCATGACTCAGATGACCTCCTAAGTGGCATAAATCATACGTTGTAATAATTAATAGCTATCAATTATTATAATAATTTTAAACTAAAAAGTAGTATATCTTTATTTTTCCTTTAATATATTAAAAAGATGAATTTTAATTTTAAATAAATATAGAATCTCTGCCCCTTCCTTTCATCCTACTTGGACTACATGCATGATGAAACTACCTCCCTAGTATTCAAATACAGTTATTCTGGACGTGATAAGACGTGATGACCGTAAAAATAGCATAACCATAGCTGTCACAAGATTATAGAAAGCAGTTTTGCCGTTCTCTATACACGTTTAACTCATTAGCCAAGTTCGCAACAAGAGCCACAGGGATGCGTCTGAAGACGCTGACTGGGACAAGGCGCCGCTAGTTTTTGCTCATCAGTGCGTCAAGGCAAACTTTCATAACGAGCGGGAGCCATGTTTTATAAAGAAAGAACCACACTCATCCGCCTCTGTTAGCTCCGGTGCAGTGAAAATTATGTCGTGTCACTAAGTACGTGGATTACGGAGCTGTCTTGCCAGCAGACACGAGATATGGTTGTTAAGGAAGTTCGGTTTGAAGTTCGCAGACCGTAAAAGGAAAACATTGTCGCAATTTAGTGCAGTGTCATATTAGTAACTAACACATGTACGGTGCAGACGTTTTTTTGTGTTTTTTTGTTTCCGCCTTCGTGTCCGAACTCTAATCTTCAATCTCGTTCAGTCTGGTTTTTCGTAATGGGAAGATTGGGGTTTTAATCTCGGATGGGAGTACTAAAAGTGTGTTGTTTTTTTTACTGAATGGTTTCCCAATCTTTATTCGGGCAAATTCAGATACATTTCCTTTGAATTCTTCCACTCTCATTCATACCGCACTAGTGCAATTTAATGCATGTAATCCTAAAGGATGGTAAGACGTAATGAAAAAAATAACTCTTATGAGATAGATATGAGGAAGTTAAAAATGTAAATAAGATGTTTCTTGGAGGATGAGAGGGAAAACATTTAGGTAACCTCGGTACACTCGACCGAGATTCAAACCCTGATATCTCTATCACCAACAAACCAAACCAGATGGCTATGATTTTAGTCAGGACTCGTTCCCATCAATGCGGGTTGCTATCGTTCTGGTCTATGGATCGGGTGGTCGATTGTCGATCCCCATTCGAATTCCCTAGATGTATATTTTGCACTGTGTGGTTTCCCAAATATTATCTCAGGTGTAATAATTCATTGAAATACCTATTTTAATCGTGTTCCCTTAGATAGTACAATTTAAGGGTGACCTGGTGGTCTAGGGGTAAGGTGTCAGACTTCTATGCTGGTGGCCGGGGTTCAATCCTCGGTCCCGGCAAAGATTTATCTGATTACCAAACCCTTCCTTCACCTCTGACAAGACATCTTGTGAATGTGGGGAATGCCANTCATCTCACAATCACCCTACCATTACACATTAGCGTAAGTTCGTATAACCCGAACGGGTAGTAAGACGCGGTGCTAATAATAATACAATTTAAGTCTGTGTTGGTTGTCCTATACTTGCGAACACCTAAGTATAGGGCTGCCTCCATCCTCCATTTTGCGTTATCATGCTGTTTTTAATGTCCTATCCCTAAACAAAGGATTTAAAGACTAAAAAACGTACTTTCACAACAATCTTAATTTATTATTTAGTTTAGTTATTTTAATTTATGTGTTTAAAAACATTTTATTTAGGCCTAATCCGTAAAATGTCCTTAATAAATGTATGTCACACTATTTATACCTTCCCTCAAATCTATCTTGGGTATACAAGATGTTATTTTTTCACAGTGGGATTCCCATCATCAAAACTAGTGAGGTTCCATAAATTTCACCCTATTCATCCTGTTACCTTAGATGAAATCAATTATGTTACTTACACCAAGCCCCACTACACAACATCTAAATTTTGATCCGAACCGACTCCGCTGGGATTATTTTCCTCGGTTGATGGTTTTTTAATAAAATTTCTTAAAACCCGCATAGCTGAACAAACGGTGTAAATAGTCAACTGCATCTAATTTTGTTTGCTGGTGATGAGGGTTTGAGGTTCGAAACACGAATGGGCGTACTGAGGGCGATTTACTTAAAAGCTGTTCCACACTCTCCACGCGAATACTGAGTACATTTCTTCAAAACTAAATAACTTCTTTATCCCCATCTTAGTGTAAATATGCATAATAATAAGACGTTAGGCGTTTAACACTAAACACAGCTCATTCATTAAAGCTGTGGCTCTCGAACACCAATCCACATTATTCATTTATATTTTTCCAGATTATAATAATATATCTTAGACTATGATAAATAATTATATACATATTAACTAAACTATCTCAAACCATTCAAAAATATTTAGTCTTGATTCAAGTTTATGTACCCAATGTCTGCGACCCACAATCCAGGTGTGAGATCAAGGTGTGTCTCTGTGTGAGAATGCTAGGATGGACAAAAAAAACTCGATTGTTCTCGGTGACAAAACTAAATCTGACCCGGACTCGGTCCGGTAAGATCGAACCACCGTGGTCGGATATAAATCAGTGGCTATATGTCTGGGAAGATTGGGAGA
>CABEEJ010001637.1:85207-106406 GCA_901482245.1 Timema douglasi
GCCCCCCCCCCCCCCCACTTTTTTTTGTCATTTATCGAGGGTATAAACCATAGACGTACAGTTGACCCTTCATGTTAAACAAGGAGAAAACGACCTTGTAGCTTTCAACAGGCGAACTATTTTCTCACTGGAGTTGTTCAAAGTTCTTTCACAGATTGTTGGTAGCTTAGTACCTTTCAAGACAGCATTCACCCCGAATAAACACATTTCACTACAAATTTGTTTTATTATTATTATACTGCATAGCATTCGCAACTCTTTCGAAACTCCAAATGTGTTAGTGATGTGATGGTCACTCACTACCTAACCAGGTAATACAATCTGAAGTTGTTTATTGGGGGGTCAGTGCTTGGTTCCTTGAAGTAGGATATACTAAAAAGGTGTCAATAGTATGAAGTTCATAGCCAAATGTTTAATAGGCTAATCCAAATCGCTCGATGTACTCGCCCGCTTGCTCTATTTGGTTGGAGTTGGTTCTTTGCCTTAACATTTTAGGACGGTGAATTCGCACGTGCTATTCATCGCTACTAATCGGAACATAAATATCCTTATTTTGATAGATTTTCACTATTACTTACTTACTTACTTTCTTACTCTATGGCACTAGTAGCTCGGAAGTTAATTACCGCACTTACAAAAGTACGCCACCTATCTAGTTCTATCCAGTCCACCTTATTACACCCCATCTCTTTCGGGTCCATTATAATACTATCCTCCCATCCGTGTTTAGGTCTTCCCAATGGTAACTTCCCATTGAGTTTGCCAGTCAGTACCTTAAACAAAGTTCTATAATTTCCCATTCACGCTGCATGTCCATCCTGCCCACCGTAATATACGAGACTTGATTATCCTAACAATTTCTTGTGAGTAGTACATAGTGTGTAACTCATCATTATGTAGCCTCCTCCACTTACCAGTTTCCTCATAACTTTTTGGACACAATATCTTCCTAAGCACGTTGTTTTCAAATACAGGTATCATAAATGTTTTCTTCGTTAACTAAAGTATGAGACCACGTTTCGCACCCATAAAGAACAACCATTAAAACTATTGCAACAAAGCTTATTTAACATTTGTTTCAAGAATACAATAGTGTTATTAGGCAAAATATACTCATGAAATAAGACTAAGAATATTGATTGATTTTATTATCCTTGTTGCTTTATGAAACGGTTATCTAACTATACTCATATTCTGGGCCCGTTCAGTAATAACTAATAATTAATATTTACCAATATTTTTATGAAACAGAAAACTTATTTAATCAATATTATCGTTTTATTTACAATAATATTAGAGTAAAACCTTTACGAAACAGGGTCCTGCTACCCTTCGTAATAGAGCTAAGCTTTATTTATCGATTAGTATTTAAACACGATACTGATAAGCTTACGACTATTGTTTTTAGTTTGGATATTTTTTAAAGTCATTATACCTGTATCGGTGGGCATGCAGGCTAAATGGCTGATCTAGTTTGCCGGTATTTGGGATGTTGGGGCTAAAATCATAGCCGTGTGTGCTTGCTTTTTCTTCTTTTATAAATTACTTTCCACTCCCCTTCCACGCAAATGCATGTACATTTCCTCCAAATTCTACACTGTACCACACACGCCCTTTCACCAATATCATAATTAAATGCGGATTGTATAGGTGGGTTGTAAGGCGTTAGAGAAAAAAGTACGGTAATTATCTCAACACATGACTTACAGACTAATTTATTTGGCACAACCTACCTGACACTGAATACCCAACCCTAGCACCAGGAAGTTAAATATATATAATTATTTAATTTACTCTAAATTAATACATTTAACACGAAGCTTACTATCTACTTGATCAAAGAACCGAGAGGGTTGAGCACCGCTGTGGCTAATTAAACGGTTGGGGAGTAGGATGATACTCTACACAATAACTAAAGATATTATTATTATGATTGGGGGTTTTGTCTTACAAGTCTAACCATGCCTTTTGTCAGTGAACCTAGACCGCCAATGCGCCCTGACCTGTCCTCTGCCTCCTTCATGAGCTCCCAGAATTTTCTTTTTCCCACAAGTCATCTAATATTTGAATCTTTCCAAAGCTCCTCTTCCTCTCAACCTTTCCCTCTATGGCGTCGTACATAATACATTTCCTCTTAAGGATGTGTCTGAGCCAGTTTGTATCCTAGACGCATTAGGCACCTTTAAAATGTGTACATAGCTTATAAAATAAACCAGTCTTATCACTAGACCTGTATACGTCTATGTTTTCATTGATGTAACTGGAATGACCTAGAACGGTCTAACTTGGAACGGAGGTTGGTAGTACCTCAGGTTGAATAGCCAATGCCCAGTGTCCCCATCTGGCGAATGATTAAAGTAATGGCTAGTAGAGATGAAGGCAGGCAGAGAAAATATTGAGGTTCACCTTCTGTTAACTTCTCTTTCGAGTTTGCAATGCACTCCACTTGGCCTCTTATGGGATATACACTCCAGGAACATAAAAACTGGACTTTGCACTCACAATATCTCTAGATAATAGGATTTTGGTTGGATTATATGAAAATACAAACATATCTTATTTGCAGTCAGCACTGAAGATATTTGACAATTTATTATTAATAATATATTGTTGATCTCGGTGGTCTTGGGGTAAAGTGCTCACCTCAGGACCTCAGGGTTCAAACCCAGCTGAGGTCATCAGATTTTTCGTGAGTGATAAACATCTGTAGCACAACTTCCTCCGGAGGAGAAGTAAAGCCGTCGGTCCCATGTGGATTGTGGCATGTTAAAGAACATTGGTAGGTACGTAAAAATACCTTTCTTGGCAAAAATGGTAAATCATTTCACTCTAGCGCATAGAAATTCTCGTATGCTGATATATTCATTCGGTTCAGAAAGTGCACGTTAAATACCTCAAATAAATAAATAAATAAAAGTATTAATATTATTTTATAAGTACGGATACTATCTATCAAATCCAAAGTATAACCACGTATAAATATAGGTATATACATACAAGTTGTTCTAGTAACTTTTGTAACTGATAAAGTTAGACTATTCCTATCAGAATCTCACTATAACTGTCAGCAACTGAGACTAAGTGGTTTAGGAATCCGATTAAACCACAAAGAAACCTTGATTCCGTCCTAGGTGGTGCAATAACGATTGAAGTTCTCTTGTATGACTGCGACTTGTATTTATCTACCCTACGTACCCTTAATTTACCCTGGAAGCTAAGCAAGCTTACCTTGCCTTGTTCCATTATGGATGAATGAAATGTAATCTCTACAAACACATTTGTATTTCATTACATGATTTTGAAGGCAAAGTAACTACCGGCAAACACCCGACATTGTCTGTGATAATTTTAGTAATTTATTAACAAAAGGAGAACAACCTCTATGGTATAGTGGACATATCTCCTTTGCTACATATCCAGAGGTCTTGGGTTCAATCCCCGGTTCTACCAGAATTTATCTGTGGGCATTGGGTCTGGAACGGGATCAACTCGTGAGGACAAATGAGGATCTACGTGAATAAATAGTTAGTGGCTCGGGTCTATAAACTGAGATTAATGGACGGACCATTCGTTGTGCTGACCTCATGACACCCTATATCCGCAAAAGGTTAGCACTATCACTGCGGTGGCCACTCGGTTGGTATAGCTCGATCAAGGGGTCAAACCATCTCTTGTTTAGTAAAAGATCATTTACATGATTTACAGTCCTGCTCTCTAGTCATAATAAAGTGTGTGAGTTGTCTTTGTATATATATTTCATGCCATTTACGTATACTATAATGATATAGATTTTCTCTATAAAGTTACCATCCTTAATATATTTTAAGTTAATGTACAATTTTATAGTTATTAATATTATTATTATTATTATTATTATTATTATTATTATTATTAGCACCACGTCTTACTACCCGCTCGGGTTATACGCACTTACGCTAATGTGTAATGGTAGGGTGATTGTGAGATAAAATGAAGGACCTACAGTTTAACGTGGAATCCGAACCACGGTGGAGGTTTAGTTTAGTTTATTTAGACATAGTTAAAATAAAACATTAATACTACAATCAGTCAATACAATTTAGATAAACAACAAAACAGTTCTTAGAATAATAACCTTAACAAAACAAATATATTCAACTAAGTGAAAAGGGACAACCTGAACATTATCCTAGACCTAACCCCAGTACCTATTTAAAAAACTGGGGCGTGCTACCCTTCTTAACTCTATTCTCCTATTTCACAATTCCTTTTTATTTATTAACTATATCGATGTTAGCGCCTAAACCTAATGTCCATATATTACCGTCTACCATTTGTTGTTCAACTAGTTGGCTCACCCCGGGTATATTACGCCCCCGGTACCCCACCCCACTGGATATCCCGCCACTACCGGATCCGGTAGAGGCCTGGTATTCCCCACATTCACAAGTTGTGATTAATACACGTCTTGTCAGAGGTGAAGGAAGAGTTTGGTAATCAGATAAATCTTTGCCACGACCGAGGGTTGAACCCCGGCCGCCAGCACAGAAGTCTGACACTTACCCCTAGACCGCCAGGTCACCCTTTATAATAATTGAATTTATCGAATCCTTATGTGTTAAAATCTTCTAATTTTTATTTTTAATGTTGTTGACAAGTCTCTGTGACGCCATCGTAAAATCTTAGTTTTTGTCAAACTTTCTTCCGAGTATTTATGTGCAAAACAAGCCACTCCCAGTCCTTACCGGGCTAGCACGGTTGTTTTTCCTCTCGTTTCAAAATATGATGGAAACATGGTGTAATTTATTGAAACTGCAAGGTTTTAGATGCTTTATTGTTTGACTATAACCAAGTAAAAGAGCTCTTACATTTTCACTTGCTATGGAACCCCGCTGTAGGTAAGGTCCACGGTGCGCTAATATCAGAATTTCAAACTTTCAAGCTGCCACGCATTGAAAACTTTTAGTTCCGACAGTGTTAAAATGCTGTTTAATCGAGTGTCGTTTCATTAGAATAAATACAACATAATTATAGACTTGTTATTTGAATTATAAAGCAAACTTCCGTGTAGACAGACACTATCAGAAGTCCAAAGGACATCCTTTCCTTCAGCATGGTGTAGCTCTGCGTAGCATGACGAATTTAGCGAACAACGTGTAGGCACGACAAAAAAAAGTAATATCACAAATTTGGTACCTCCTTCGGGCATGAATCGTGAGTCCTCTACGTGAGAACGAAGGAACGTCACAGTACGATATTAGTTTGTAAAATGGAAACCAAGTTGGCGGCCAGGATATTATTCCTTGTATATTTATCTCTCTCTCTTTCTCTCTTTCTTTCTTTTTTACCCGGTGGGGTGGCGCGGCGCGGCGCAAAGCAAACGAATTGACGCGATGGTCCTGCGTGGGTGAACACAAGAAGCAAGCGAATGATGTCGTCAAGGAAACGTGAGCTCAGTCAATCGGTAATAACCTATAAAAAAACTAAAGTAAATATCTTAATTAAATACCATCTACTTGTAAAGAGAATTTTACGTTGAATTTCAACATATAAATTTTAAAATATCCACATTAAATACTAAAAAATTAAAAGGAGATAATAATTTCCACCCTTCTATACACCTCCATTGCATAGATTTATAAATCTAATTAGGTTTTAAATTTACATTTTTCAATGTAGAAATTTTGAAGGAAAATAATGTTGGTACTTTAACACTTTTAGAGAGCTGGGACTATTATTGTGAGTGTGTGTACCATTTTGTGTGTGTGTTGGAATAGAAAGGAGGGACATTTTCCATGATAACTGTGTGAGGGATGCTATAAATTTATAGTTCATTTATAAAATATGTTGTACTTAAATAGTTGGGGAATAAATGTCAATCAAAATAAAAACTGCAATATAATTATGTTCACCTCTATGGGCTCAGGCCGCAATAGAGCCATATCGACTGAGCGGCCACAGTCAGTTGGCGAAGATAGTGCCAACTTTTGCGGATATATTGTGTCATGTGGCCAGCTCAAAGAGCCCTCCGGCCGCTATTCTCGGTTTTCTAGACCGAAGCCACTACTTTTTCATTGAAGCAACTACTAAATTGCCCTCAAAAGGATGAATTGATCCCGTTTCAGACCCGCTGCTTCACAGAAAGATCAGCTAGCACCGGGGATCGAACCCGGGACCTCTGGATGTGTAGCCATGAACGTTGAACACTGGGCCACAGAGGCGGTCTAATTATGATCAACTAACAATATTATTTCTAAAAGCTAAGAAATCTACTTTCATGTATTCATACATCAACGCATATCATCTGCATCTTTCTTTTGATAAATATTATTAATGCTACTATGATAATTATATCGTTAAACTTTCTCAATCATGGCCCTCAAAAAATACGTTTTTACTCTAAACTTAACTTACTATAGGGATTTTGCTATTTGTGTGTTTATTTTTATATAATTAGTGACTGAATTAAACCACCTTAAATTCATTAAGACATCTTATATTATGTTCTCTCACTCTTACTTCCCATCCGGACAGTACGAATGTTCACAAAAAATAGAGTAGATATATAAATGTAGAATTATAGAGGAAATGCACCCTCATTTGCGTGGATGTAAAGGGTGTTTTTCTCAAACTATTTTACCTCGTTTTACACGCAAATTCTGGTACATTTCCTTATCTCTACTACATTAGCGTAATTAATAAATATATATATATATTATATATATGCAAATAACGCAAATGGATGGTTAGATTCGATGACAAAATCCTATTGTATTTTTCTAATCAATTAGATAAATATCATTCAACGCTATTTTTAAAACAATATGTGGCAATAAAATCACTATTCGTGTTATTATTGTGTTTACGCGTGTTTTTCGCATAGGACTTAACTTACGGTGAACTCCGAATCAGTCCTACCTTATTTATTTTTGCGCGGCATGTACTAAAAGTATACCCAACTGGACTCAAACTAATCTTTCAAAGCAGGTAGATGACCGTCTGAACTTCAACGCTTTCGGCCGTTAGAAAATCCTAATTCCCCTCCAAGGTGGCCTTAAAGGATGTGGCTCCTCTCAAGGGAATCAGGCGGTGCAAATGCAAGAGGAAGTGGCGAAACTTATCCACATCTGAGAGTTGGAACTCTGCGCCTCTCACCAAGGACTCAAGCTCGGGGAGGGGGGCTCCGGAGATCCACTCTCACTATTCAGGGGTAGCGATTTTTATCGTGGGAAATTGAACCTTGCCTCCGGCTACGCTTAAAAGCTGTGTAGAAAAAAACTGTTCCTTTCCCAAGACCGCGAGTCCATGCAGCCAACTAAAAATACATGGGACCCCTGGTTTCATCCCGTAAGGCGCTTTAAATAATTTAAAGTTAACAGAAAAGTGTTTATACATTTTGCAGTGCGCCCTCTAACATTACGCCACCATGGACGCTCTCCCACATATTTTGGTGGCGCTTCTCTTGGTGACGTGATCATTTTTCTCATGCCACCAATCGCCCTAGTCCTGAGTAGTTTCAAAATGCAGCTGGAACATGAAGAAGTAGCACTGACTATATTTCTGTACACGTGGCTACGTAATCGGTGAAAGCGGAGAAATTGAAGATGTTGGGTTCACCAACTTTGGCAGGATCGATCAACGAAAGGTGTACTTTTCACTCTCTCTGTCAAAATCCATTCAAATAAACAAACACAAATACTTTTCAGCATAAAACAATATACTTCTTGCCGCACAGAGAGTCGAGTCTCATTTGAAGATCTCCTTTTGACTTAATGTAGATACATGGTGGCACCACCAACCTTGTTGCTTGAAAAATCGCCTCGTTTGTCATCTAAAACTGTGGCAGCACCACCGGTAGTGTGGCCATCACGTCTGAAAGGTTACACTTTAACAAATTCAAAGAAATGATGGCACCACCGTTGTGGCACGGCCATGGTGGCGTCGTGTGAAAGAGCCCTTGATACTCACCCAAGCTATCCGCATGTACAGTAACCCCATGGCTTCTTTTGTGCTGAATGACAGCTCACAGCTGACAGTTAAAAACTTTTAAAAGTCACCAGACCAAATTATGTATCCCCACGCCAAACCATATGATCTGCAAAAACATGTGTTTAGCAGCTGTCACTTCTGACAGTCAAAATTTAGGTATATACCTAAATGTTGAACTGTCAGAAGTCAGCTGTGAGCTGTCAGTCAGCACCAAAGAAGCCATGGGGCTACTGTAGCTATTTTATTAGGGTAGGGATGAGAAACGTAGAATTTATTTTAAAACTACTCTCACTTGAAGGAAGAGCGAATTAACATTTTTTAAACGTTCTCAGCATCACCCGCCTGGATTTCGAACCCCGTCCTTCCCGTCACCCGCAAACGAGACTGAACGAACTATGTAAATCGCTGTGTTCTAACATGGCTTTTTCTGCTTCAAGAGACTGGGGTTTAAATCCTTCCCGGGTGTTCTGATTATTATTCTATTTAATTAGTGGTTTTATTCTAAGATAATACGTATACATTTACTTAAAATTTATACTCATACTGTGGTCACAGATAAGTTTATTAACGTTCCATATAGCTAAATGGACAAGAATACGCTTTTACCTGCATCGATGTGAACATGAATTAAAGGTGAAACTTGTCTAGTCTGGTTTTGTCGGTGATGGAGAGGTCGTGACTTGAATCTCGGCTGAGAGTAGTATTTTATGAACGGATTCTCACTTACTTCCATGAAACTAAATGCACCTTTTCTCTAAATTTCACTTTTATCATCCTTAATTAATATTTTTTTTTAAATAAGGATAACCTGGCTAGCTAGTAAGATGTGGCGCAAAGAAAATAGTAATAAGACGCTACGTACTCTAGCCAACATTATATCAACTATATAACTGGCACTTGAATAGGATTATTTAATTTCCCAGCAACTGAGATTATTTTAACAAAATAAATGGTTGGTTTCTAATGTTGTGGACAATCCATCCATCTTGGATCCACTTGAGCTTGTCGTGGGGGAGCTCCGCCATCGGACTTGATAGTACAATCAATCAGTCTCAAGAGACGTCGCATTTTAGGTTTTATTTCCGTTCTGTTCCGTTCCCGCATAAACAGCTGAACCCTACTGGATAATAATGTTTTGGAGGAGATCTAATTTTACAAAGGTTTGGTTGGTCATTTCCTGAAGCCTTCACAATCTATAGAGTTGCAATACTTCTTAGGGAGGGCTCATTGGAATCATCCAGCTGTTCATTATTATTATTCCTATAGGCCCTTATGTTGAACCCTTAATAAAGGTGGGATGGAAGGAAACGTGAGTTAAGTTTTCCAGTTTTAATAAAATATATTTTATGAACAAAATAAATAAATATTGTTTCAGTAGAAACGTTTAGTTTAATTCTCTACATTTTGTAATATAAATAATTCTTGAATATTTATATTGAGCATAGAGGTGTTTAAAAAAACATTTTTGAAACCAAAATATGCCAATAAATCAAAAGGTCCTGGTAAAATTCAGAGGATCTCATGATAAATATTCAATAACTGTTGCTATTACTACGTGTAGCATTTTAAATTAAATGTATATACTAGAATAATATTCTATTTATTCCAGCCAAACTAGTTTTTTGTTTGTTATTAAAACTATAAAAATACAGATATTAACTAGAATCTCCTTTAGCCCACTTAATAACCTTCCACATAATCTGTACCTCACCACATAATGACTAAATTTTTGACCTAAACAGGGCTCAAATCTAATTCTAAAGTATTTTATCGGTCAATAGCTAAAACACGAATCTCTACGCTCTTAAATACAGTCGGGTGATTTCAAGGTAATGGTTTGGGGTGGAGTTTTGTTTTGGATTTGATTATTACCAATTTTTACATGTAATTTGCAACCAAAATTTTAATTGAAAGCGCCTATAAAGACTTTCTTGAAATTCTAACCATACTAAAAATGATTTCATTACAGATCATACTAAATAATATGTTTCAATTATGTTTTATAGGGTGCTTTAAAGTCAGTTTTCTGAACATACCGACTATATCACCACATGATTAACTTAACCTTATAGTATACACAACACCCATTCCCCCGGGCATTATTTCATCACTGTAAAAGGGGAGGACCCAGTTCCACCAATAATACATTTTTCGAAAGGTCCTGAAATTGAACCATGCGCGCCATAAATAATTAAACATGATGGATTAATTAACAATATTAGTAAGATGATTATTATTGCATGGGGATAAGTTAAGCTTTTTCACCTAATCAAACAATGCTAGTTTTAATTTTCTTTTATTTATAAATTATAATGTTGCTTTATGTATTTTGTTTTAATTGAGAAAGGAAGTAGTGACTATCGATATTTAAAACGTAACTAGGATATTTAACTGTGTCATCCCCGCTCATACACACATTTTTTAAGCGTAAGGTATCATTGACTGGGATATATATATAGTTCAGTCCCCTGTGTGTTTAGACTATTTGCCTTTCTGACGGCACAGAATGATGCCAAGAGTACACCTATGGAGGTTGTATACACGTGGTACCCACAATGCGATGATGTGATGATAGTGATTATGAAGATATGGAGCCAGTAATAATCTTAAACCTAACTTATAACAGAACCTTTTGGATGATTCCTCTTACGGGAAAATTACCCCTGGTACCAGATACCCCTCAGTTCGTAGTCAGGTGCACTGACCACCATACCACAGGGACAGTTAAGTATCTAATATCGCCAACTCAAAATCTGGTATACCAAGGTTAATAAATGTTGTCTTAGCTTATACCTAGACATAATTTCAGATTTTGAGAATCATTGCACACACTCGGGAAACTAAACCAATCCATCGCTCTTTGTACTATTGTATGCTAACATGCCATTAAATATATTTGATTTTGTAATACTTTCTATTTTTAGTTGAACGCTGCTTTTAAATACGATAGGCCTAAAATCATATAGGCCTACTTCTCTATGGGCTGTATTTTATGTTTAATTGCTGTCTTTATTTAATTTAGGTATTTAACGTGTTTTTTTTTCAGACATACGTTTGTAGAAGCACACAACAAACAAATTTACTTGATCTAGAATAACCCACCCAACACAAAATAACCAGCGCTTATCTCCTGTAATTGTACTATTTATAGGTCTTACCTGGAAATTGAAAGAGACGTAGAACATTACTTGGCCTCCTTACCGCTCAATCAAGGGAATGATATCATTAGGGTAACGTGTACATAAATATTATGTTGTCGGTTAGGCTCGAACCGTAACTTATCGACAACTTCAAACTCGATGGGTTTTTACTCCCTCTCTATAAAACAAATAGTGATTGCAGAGGGCATTTATTTATTTCCCCAAACCACAAGATCTTCACGTGACACCCACGCCACAAAAATGGTATTAAATTCGTTTTCCTCCTTTAATATATCCCCTCATGACGGACACAGAGAGAAATAAAACCAAAGTCCAGCCCGAAGATAAATTGCAAGGGATTTTGTTTGCGCCAGATTCTATGTCAGGTATTGTTTAATACGGGCCCCGCAGAATAAGGAATAATGCCCTCTTTCCCGGGCCAAATCAATCATTTCCCCCTGTCCATTTCCTTGTTTGTGGCCCCCTTCAGAGCCTGGGTATGAGGGGGCGTGTCTCCCCCCGCTCTAATAGGGTGGGGAGAGGCCTATCACAGCTGCGTGCCTTGCACTGCATTGTTTGCCGCGATCTACTTGTAATAGTTGGCTTCCCTCACACAATGTGATTGTTAGCCCAGTCTGCTTTTCTACGGTGGTTTTTACACACAAGATTTGCTTTGGTTTGGGTCACTAAACTTGTGGCTGTATGGTTGTTCCTCGCGATATGCTATTGTTCGGGGGGAGGTTGTGTTATTAATATAGCTCACTGTAGTGCTAAGGAACTTAATTTGATTCCTGGAGGTACCGGAAATAATTTAATATTTGTGTATTTTTCCATGTTGCACTTTCTGTTAGACTTTCTGGAACTAATGACCAAATTTTGAATTTTGAGACATACATTAACAGTATGTGAATCCTAATAATGTAAATATTTTTTTCTGTAGCATAATAGATTAAAAACTGTGATTTATAATTTCCTTTTATTTGAAAGATTGTAAATCTAACAAAATATATCTCGAGATGTTAACATTTTATTGAAAATACTATTTTTATATAGCATCCGATTTCTAAGAAGTATCTTTTGTAATGCCATTTTTATGGCTATGTACTTATATATAGATTGACTAGTTTATACGTAAAAAAATATATACTTAAAATATTAATATGCTATTTTGATATAATTCATTATAAATACTGATTTTAAAACCTAGGTTGAGGTTCACATAAAGCAACAAATATCAAAAGTGTATTTGTTTAAAAACGTGTCTGTTGACTTTGATTACATTTTAATGATTTATAGAGGGTTATTTACATGAATAGCCTTAATATACCTATATATATATATTACGAAAATCTAGGCATAATGTTGTTATATATAACAGGATTATGTCTAGAGTTATGTAATATTTTTTTTCATAAATGGTTTAGCATATTAAATGGTTTTATCGTAGATAGCAACTCAAATGTATTTTATCACCTAATAAAATAAATTGTATAACATAATCTCACATACTTTTTCATATTGTCAAAATTGACTTTCAGTTAACTACCCCTAACGACGTTGCCAGCTTGGAGAATTATAAGCTATTTTGCGAAGTGAGTTGCACCTTTAGTTGACACACTTAAGCAGTCTAAGCGTTATCACACTTAGATGTCAATGACGAAATAGGATTAAAGGGAATAAAACAAGAAGTTGACCTAGTGAGGGCTCTTGTTAATCTACTGATAACACTTTCCTTCTTCTTCTGACGAGTTCACACAGTAACTATACTATTTGTGCCTTGAAAGCATTGAGTTGATTTTTAAACTTATCTTTTTCTTGATTCCTATTCTAGATGGGCATATGCTTACACGGACTTTTTTTTAATCTACAACCCGTCAGAAAGATTCTTACCGGCCATTTTCGTGACCAAGCCAAATAGCCTAATATATAATTAGTAAAAAATACATTTACAAAAAAAAATCTTCAAGATAAAAATAATAATTTTGTGACACTGTAAGGCTATTTTTAGAATTATTTTAAAATGTATGATTTTTGTTTCAATGTTATATCTTTAAAATTTGCCAGGTAGAACGTACATTCATTATAATGGGAGATCCTATCTTGAATTGTCGTGATGGCACAGGTAGGAATCATCCTTGAATAGTTTTTCCTCGGGGAAAAAGCTTTTTTTCTCATTAATCATTTGAAACATTCTTCAAATATACATTTTAAACAAAACTGTTAAAGCCATGTTTAAAAATACTCAAATAAAAAAAATTCAACAATAAACAATCCTCATTAAAAAAATATATGTAACTATATTTGGTACGTAAATCACTCCCATATACACCTATTTTGAACAAACTCCTAAAAGCCACTTTAGAAAAATTTGAGTTTTTTTTGTTTTGTTTTTTCAAAAAAGTTAGTCATAAACTATCATGATTTTTCCATCGAAAAACAAGAAAAGTATGTTTTATTATGTAAAATAAATGATACGAAACTCCGCACGGACTCTCTCACTCAATTGTTTAAAAATGAAGATATTGTCGCGATACGATCTTTTAGATACTGTTCTAAGGTTGGTAAGTAAACATAGTGTATTTGAAGCACATTTTATGTACTGTATTTTCACAGAATTTTATTTAGAAACTATCAGAACTCATGTTTTATTTAATAATTGAGAAAGTCTTTGTTTTAATTAGCTTCCCTTCAGTTTGAATAGGTATTCACAAATTACTATGATAAATAAATTTGAATGACACACGCGTTTCTCCACACGTTAATCCTTAGTCAGAATCCAGAGTCAACAATGAAAAAAAAAACTGGCTTTGACTCACATTTATCACCAAGAGCTGCTGAGCTCTAGCGAGCAAGAGCAAAACTACGTTTTGAAAATAAAAGATAAATACTCAAATAGGCTATTGAAAGATATCGTTTGCTCTCTCTCTCGCACCCACCCTGAAAGTTTTGGTTTTGAAATGTTGTGAGGGCTGTAACAAGGCAACAGAATGTTCCTGACACAGTTACAAGCTGCACGTGTGCGAAAACTACCTACTGACAGTACAGTCACTGATCAATAAAATCCACACAACACCATGTAAATAACCCAGCAAGCATAGCAGTAAAATATTGTCATTACAATATTTACTCAAAACTCGTAATATGTGTGAAACACAAGAAAAAATTGCGTTATACTTACGTAAAACATTTTTTAACTCCTGATTTTAAATTTTATAATTTCATTTTTAAAGAATTAAAATTCTCGTTTGTATATTTGAACAAAAAAGATCGATATTGGGTGTACAAGTGTCAACACTTTGTATTAAAATTTCGACTTCTGGTTAACATTTTCGGCATTTTAATCGAGGATGCACATCTTATGGTTATCGCATTGTTATTAAATTCCTCATTTTTAAATTTAGACAGACAAAACAGATAAATATTGACTATTGAGTCTAAAATGATAGAGATAGATAATTGCTGTACAAACATTTCACCTAAGAGGTTAAAGGAAAAAGAACAACTTTTTAAGATACTTACTTAATATTTACTTAATCTATGGCAATAGAGCGTTATTACGTTAAAACTTAAATTGTATCTCTGTACAACTAAATTTCACAAAATTGTATTAATATATTTGGAAATATCTCAGAAACTATTGATTTTATAAAAATATATTTCGAATAGAAGTTTTTAATTTTTAATAGTACTACATTAATTTTGGAATGATAAGTTATTTAGTATCTCAAATAGTTGCGGGGATACGAAAATTTCTGCTTCTGTAAAGTACCCTAAAAGTCATTTTAATGGGAAAGTGAAAATATCAATTTGGTTTATAATCTTAATCAACGCCTATATACGTATTTTAATCGAAATCGTTAAAGCCTATATTGAAAAAATCATGTTTTATATTGTTGCCCATAATTAAACTACTCTTAATTTTAGAGTTAAACAGAAACACTGACTAACGATATGGCAAAAAGCACTTTTTAAGGTTCAGGGGTCATGAAACTTCGACATCCCTCAACATATTGGGTTAGATTTTTATTTTTATTTTTTTTACGCTCGCAATACTTTACCCTTAAGTGCTCTAAAATTTAAAATATATATTTGCGTACAGCATGAAAATTATTGGTTTTATAAAAATATATGTTTCAAATAAAAGATTTTTAATATAAATAGACCTACATATTTGCAATGATAAGTAATTTCATATCTCAAAGTGTTACGAAAAGATGATCCAAAAAAATAGAATTTACGAATCAGACCGGAATCCTTAAAGTAATTTTGACAAAAATGTAGGATAGTCATTTTGTTTTAAATATTGATCAATGTTTATAAATGTAATTTAATCAAAATTGTTAGAGCCAATTTTGATAACAATCGATTTTTCTATTTTCACCCACAAAGAAACTACCCTTAATTTTAGGGTTAGATATCTATTTCCAACATCCCTTGGAGCAACCCTATGAGAACCCTAGATACCAAGTTTTAGTCTGATAGTCAAAATATTTTAGGCTCTATCCCGAGGTACAGACAGACAGACGGAAATGCAAAAACAATTTTTTTCGGATTCGGTAAATCGTGAAACGTTGAAATTCATCAATATCTCGAGTTCAATTTTTTTACGATCAAAATATTTTCTATATCTGTAAGGTAGCTAGAAAGTAAAACACTACAAATATAAATATTTAACAAAATTAAAAAGGTAATCACTTTTAAAATATTCCAAAAAAACTTGTACAAAATGTTAGTTATCGAGTGAAACACTTTCTATACATCTCTTTTAAATAAAAAAATATATATAACTGTTTGAAAAAATTTTAAATTTTTATAAATAAGCTATTATTAAAATACTCTTAAATTTATATATATATATAGTATTAAAACTTCTATTTGGCCCAATGGTTTAACCATATAAAATCCAAATATCAAGTTTTAAACGAAATAAAGGTAAAGACAGACACACAAACACATTTTTGAGTTAGGCGACACACACTCCACCATAAAATCGAGACAAGAAATTATTACTATTACTACACTTTCCCATTAATTTACAAATATGTATTAACTTTATTTTAATAAATTATGGCTTGAAATTTATTTTAAAATGAGTAGTTACTTTTAATATTAATACTTTATATTTATTCATTTGTAAATATTCTAAAACTATGAACCTATTGATTGGTTCACACACAAACTGCTATCCGCCCTCCCATCAAAAGTTAAACCAAAAGAGTTACCTATTTACTACATATTACTTTTAGTTTATATTATAGTCTCGAAAAATTATTATATTACAGTCATAATTAAATGGAAACATTTTAAGAACAAAACTAGTTTTATTTATTGATTGGTGGTGTAGAGGTAAACTTCAACACAGATCTGTTTCGGAACATTCCTTACAAACAAGCTGTCGTTTAAGAACTGTCTTGTATAAAAACCAGTTGCCTTAAAGTTGCTGTCTAACTTTCCCACATCATGTATTGGTGAGAAACTGCTTTAGTTTTAAACAATTTTCCTTTGAAATTAAGACAGCGAGCAAGAGGTTGTTGTTTGATATTGACTTTTGAATTATCGATATAAGCCTATTCGATTTCGGGGAATTCATTCGAAAGTATTTAAAAGTAAATGATATGGCGCACCACACAGACTTTCTCTCTCTTTCTATAAACTCGTAAGATTTCTGAACGGAATAATGTAAGAGGGCAAGATTGCCGTCAAGATTCATCAAAATTTCTGTTTTAAATATTTTTATTTTTAAAGAATTAATGTCCTCATTTGTATGTTTGGAACAATAAAAAAGATTAATATTGGTTCCACAAGGGTCAACACTTCGTATTAAAATTTCTATTTTCGGTTAAAATTTTAAAATTTTATTAGGTGTTGCACATCTTCAAGTCATTGCATTGATATTTAATTATTCATTTATACATTTTGACCAATAAAAAATTTAAATATTGACTATTGAGACTAAAATGGAGATAGATCATTGCTGTACAAACATTTTTCCTAAGAGGTTTAAGGAAAAATAACATACTTTTTTTAGATACTTATATTTAATTACTCTATGGCATTGAAGAATTATAGCGTTAAGTCTTAAGTAGTATATGTTTACAAATAAAGCTCACAAAATTGTATTAATATATTTGCAAATATCTCAGAAACTGTTGCTTTTATAAAAAATATATGTCAAATAAAAGTTTTTTATTTCTAATAGTCCTACAATTTTGCAATGCTAAGTTATTTAGTATCTCAAATAGTTGTGGAGATACGGAAATTAACGCTTCTGTAAAGCACCCTAAAAATTATTTTCATTGGAAAATGAAAGTATTCAGTTTATTTATAATCTTAATCAAAGCCTAGATAGGAATTTTAATCAAAATCGTTGGAGCATATTTTGAGGAAACCTATTTTTTCTCTTTTTGCCCCTTATAAAACTACTCTTAATTTTAAGTTTTAATAGACACACAGACAGACGGCATTACAAAGACTAATTTTAGGGTCCGGGGGTCATGAGACTTCAACATCCATCAACATTTCAGGTTAAATTTTTTTTACGGTCGCAATACTTAAACTTTAATGTCCAAAAAGTTAAAAAAAACATGTATAATTTCGTATAGATTGAAAGTTATTGATTTTATAAAAATATATGTGTCGAATAAAATATTTGTATTATAAATATATATACATATTTGTAATGCTAAGTAATTTCATATCTCAAATATTTTCGGAGATATTATAAAAAAATGTTAATTTACGCATCAAACCGGAGCTCTTAAAGCCATTTTTCCGAAATATTGAGAATAGCCATTTTGTTTGTAATATTTATTAATGTTTTACAAATGAAATTTAATCAAAATCGTTAGAGCCGATTTTGAGAAAATCGACTTTTTCTCTTTTTGCCATTCAGTAAACTACCTTTAATTTTAGGGGTAGATATCTAATTCCAAAAATCCCTCTGGGCAACCCTATCAAAACCCTAGATATCGAGTTTTAGCTCAATCAGTAAAATAGTTTAGGCTCTAGTTGGAGGTACAGACAGATAGACAAACAGATGGAAATTCAAAAATCACTTTTTCGGATTCAGGGAGTCATGAAACGTCAAGATTCATCAAAATCTCGAGTTCGATTTTTTTGACGATCACCATACTTTCTCTACCTGTAAGATAGAGAGAAAGTAAAAATTATTGATGATTGTTAAATATTCACTTGCTTCTCTTTTCTATCTTTTTTATATCATGTTGAGCATAAAACGATATTATTAGCTATAATTGGTTATAATGTTATACAATGCTATATCAGAGAGCTAAACACACATTTTTATACAAATACTACAAATAAACCAATATAGACACTAAATTGGTCTTATTGTCATGACCCACAACCCTTACAAACTATTCAAATAGCTAGAATATTTTTACTCGGATAATTTGACAGTTTTTATTCGAATATTTCGTAATATTTAATTTATTATCGAATCGTTACTCAATAAATATTTTCAATAACAAAATACCATTGTCAATGGTGACTTGAGAAATGTTTCGTTACAGCTCCACGGATAAGTTGATGGGCTTCGCCGTGAATGCGGTTGTATAGGCAACTTGGTGGACAGTACTGCATGGCGGGTATACTTATTTTTCAGATACAATTTGTAATGGCGTTACAAAATATGACACTATTAGGATATAGACCATAGTGATGTTCTGGATCATTGTTTCCTAAACTGTGATACGCGTGCCCTCGGAAGTACGAAAATAAGGTACGCAACGTCTCATTAAGTTGTATTAATCATTTTATGATAAATGTCTGACAAACAAATGAACTTAGATTTTAACGAAATGTCAATGGAACCTTTATTTCTCTGTCACGCGGGGAAATCTAATTGCGTCTTGATTTTTTTTTATCATTAGGAGTGTTAGGTTGGTACTAAGGTGCGTCCAGCCACGTCTCACCTATCTAACTCCATTACCATAAAAATTAATTTAGTTAGTTGTTTTCTCGCTGCCAGAATTGATACTAGTTTTAATGAGAAAAGAAAATTAATGAAAATAGTGAATGGCTTTAAATTTACTGAACATAAAGTTTAAGCTAATGGAGTTGTAAGGTAAAGATGAATCAATAAAACGTGCAAATCTTTTTTAAATTTAAATTGTGCAAGTTTAATTCATTAGGAGAACTTAGAACACAACCATTAATTAGAATAAGCCCAATACTTCAATATATCTACATTGTTACTGAAATTTACAAACCATCTGAAAAATAAAATGTTAAATAATAATGTTTGATGTTGTATATTACATTTTACTGTAGAATTGATTTAATTACACTTTAATAATCATTCTGTACACACTTTTGTCCACCATTCCAGTATTGTTTAAATCACTTATACTTCACTCTTGACGCAACTCAGATGGGAGTAAAATTATGTTTGTCCCCTCTTCGGGGGAAAAACAACCCACTGGAGTGATTGTAAAATTTATAAATCTAATTTATACTTTACAAAATAGCAGATGTTTGTTTTATTTTATTTTTATGAAAAGCTAAAAAGGGAACGTTGCTTATATGATGTTCTCTAAAGGGGTAAGTAACTAGAATTGATTTGGGAAACACTGGTATAGACTACTCAGGAAAAACTTTTATAATAAACAAACAAATTATTTTTCAGTCAACAGTGATATTATTTTATTGTATTATTAGTATTTTTTTAAATACATTTATGTATCAAAAGTAACAGCTTAAAATCACATGACTTGATATGAATGTATGAAAATCATTTTAGTAGAGTTTATAACTTTTAAAAAGGTTTCTTCCTGTTTGAATTTGACTGAAGTTACAAATTAAGTTTTTTCTCATGAGTTAAGCCAACATATTTATTCTCAACCAATCCTAAATATTGTGATAATAATTGTGTGTAGAGGCACTTTATATCGAGTGGTAGTCATCTTTGCTTGTGTTCTTTCATGCTGATACTATGGAAAGACTCCCACAATTTGATAATTGACTTTATTGAGCTTTGAGGCCTTTTTTCTCTCATTACTATGGCTGTATGCTACAATACAATGTAAATAGAAATGGCATTTAGTAAATACAAACATTTATTTGCGGCCAAAATATATACAAAATTATACTACATATTTAGTGTTATTTTATAGGGATTGATAATAAGGTATGTAATAAATGACAGCTGCAATTAATATGAATTGACATATGAATACTTAAAAGTAATAACTTTTCTAGCTTTCAAATAAGTATTTACACCTAGTTTCATAAGGGAGTGATTTACATCTGGGGTTGTAGAGAAATAACTATGCATTTATCGTATTTTATTCTGAATAATTTATCTGATTACCAAACCCTTCCTTCACCTCTGACAAGACATCTTGTGAATGTGAGGAATGCCAGGCCTCTACCGTGGTTCGGATTCCACGTTAAACTGTAGGTCCTCCATTTCATCTCACAATCACCCTACCATTATGCATTAGCGTAAGTGCGTATAACCCGAACGGGTAGTAAGACGCGGTGCTAATAACTAACTAACTATTCTGAATAATTAATTATTACTTATTAGTAATCTCTTAGAATGTAATGAGTTTTGGTTGAGTTTTATAATAATCCTGAAAAAAAAGGTTTGAATATAATCATATTTTATGGATTTAATGCATGATATGATATTAATTTGTGAAACTGTGAGAAGGTATAGCAAGAGTAACCTGAGGATTTATTCTAGTTGGTAAATATTATTGTTTTTAAGTGCCCGAAACAAAATTAATAGTGGACTCCAAACAGTTGGTAGTTTCTCTCGTGCTAATGGAGTAAATTTCCAACTTAACCTGAATTCAAACCATTACTTTCAGAAGTCTTAAATGCTCATGATCATGTCCGAGGTCAACCCAGTCATTTTAAAATTCTTTAGCACTGCATAACATTCCCAGAGCATTTTTTTTTTCCAAGCGAGGAGAGACAAAGTTTTATTTTCTGGGTGAAAGTTTGAAATTTATGCTAGAATTGGACTTTGTTTTTCTTTTAAACTTTGGGTAACTATTTTAGAGTTAACTGAATTGAAAACTGTCCCACTTGTTCAAGTGTGTGTGTGTGTGGGGGGGGGGGGG
>CABEEJ010001637.1:115648-130654 GCA_901482245.1 Timema douglasi
ACCTACTTGTGAGGTCAAGACACGTTCGAATCCGCCAGAGATAAGGTTATCAATAAAAGTTGATTTACAAAAAAAGTCAAGTGAATATTATATAATTTCTTTTAATCACATTTTCTATCTCTACCCTATTATATTTAGTAAATGAGTTGTAATAAATAAGTTGTAATCCAGAGAAGTGCCGCACAAAATTGTTTCTTGGGCCACGTGCGGCCCCAGACCTTGTCTTGGAAACCCAAGATAAAGATAATCAAATATGAGGAGAAAAGATAATAATCACGAGTTATAGAGTATTACAATTATTATATTCATAGGTAAATAAAGTAGAGAACCACCCCTTTTACATTGGGATTAAGCTCTGACCTCAATGTAAGGCGTTCTGAACACTCATCCAAGCCTGGATGCTCATAGGGGATAACACAGTAATTGTAATTGATTTCCTATTCCCTTGCCTGTGTGTAAACGCGCCCTGAGTGTGTTTCTTCTCCCCGGCAATGTGTGAACGTGTCCTTATTGTTTCCCTCCTCCATGCCAATAGGTGAACGTAGCTTGAGTATATCCCTCCTCCATGCTCTTATGTGAACGTGGCCTGAGTATATCCCTCCTTCATGCTGGTATGTGAACGTGGCCTGAGTATAGCCCTCCTCCATGCTGGTATGTGAACGTGGCCTGAGTATAGCCCTCCTCCATGATGGTATGTGAACGTGGCCTGAGTATAGCCCTCCTCCATGCCGGTATGTGAACGTGGCATGAGTATAGCCCTCCTACAAGCCGGTATGTGAACGTGGCCTGAGTATAGCCTTCCCCCATGCTGGTATGTGAACGTGGCCTGAGTATAGCCCTCCTCCATGCCGGTATGTGAACGTGGCCGGAGTATAGCCTTCCCTCATGCCAGTATGTGAACGTGGCCTGAGTATAGCCCTCCTCCATGCTGGTATGTGAACGTGGCCCGAGTATAGCCCTCCTCGATGCTGGTATGTGAACGTGGCCTGAATATAGCCCTCCTCCATGCCGGTATGTGAACGTGGCCTGAGTATAGCCCTCCTACATGCCGGTATGTGAACGTGGCCTTAGTATAACCTTCCCTCATGCTGGTATGTGAACGTAGCCTGAGTATATCCCTCCTCCATGCTGGTATGTGAACGTGGCTTTAGTATAGCCTTGCTCCATGCTGGTATGTGAACGTAGCCTGAGTATAGCCCTCCTCCATGCTGGTATGTGAACGTGGCCTGAGTATAGCCCTCCTCCATGCTGGTATGTGAACGTGGCCTGAGTATAGCCCTCCTCCATGCTGGTATGTGAACGTGGCCTGAGTATAGCCCTCCCCCATGCCGGTATGTGAACGTGGCCTGAGTATAGCCCTCCTACATGCCGGTATGTGAACGTGGCCTGAGTATAGCCCTCCTCCATGCGGGTTCGTGAACGTGGCCTAAATGTATGAGGACCCCCTGTGTCGTTGTGGACCAGGTTCATCCAACTCAATCCATGTCCGCAGAGCCGACCAACAGATGTTAGGAAGGGAGGTCCCTGTAGGCACTGCCTTAGTTCAAAACATCTGGCAGGGCGCGCGACGACATCCCACTCCCAGTTCGGGGGGAACTGCACATTCTTCAACCCCCACCCACGACCCTTCATTAAGTTACGGTAAGGGTCAAAGGTTGAGAAGGGCTCCCCTCGTAGCGGCAACTAATTATGTCACTAGACCTTACTGCCAAGGGGAGCCGACCTTCCTCAAAAGTTGGATATGAGCGCACCCTAATAGATCGGCATACTTTGTTTAGTGGCTAACACATACCTAACAAGATGCTTCATTTTGTTAAAGACGTTGGCTGATATATTTTCTACGTCGAAATACTCTCGTTTTTCTTCAAGACATATCCAATAATTTTAATTTAACGAATGCAATCGAGATGTTCCAAGTTTGAAAGTCTACACTTTGATTTATTTTATCGTAAGGACGCTAACACCAGAGTTGTCAAATAAATTCCAATAAAACGATAACAGCGACTGCAGTTCTCTTTTCACACTCACGTACTGGTCACAGTGCTTGGTGGTTGAGCGCATCAGTGTCACTAACGTCAGATATGCTGTATTAGACCAAATATGTTACAAACACATAATGCTATCCTGAGATTTAATCATCAGAATTTCTTAAAGATTGGGAATTTTCATCTCCAAATCCCGTTGGGCTGTACTTTTAGGGCCCATTTCCACGAACGTATTTAGCAGCGCTGATAACGCCCGTAGCAGCGCGGCTGCCGCGCTACTGATGCAGTTCCATATTTAATCTAAGATCTCAACAATAAAATGGACCTCAAAGACGAAGTACTTTTTTTAATTACATGTAAATATGGCATCATTGTTCATAGGTTCATCCTATGTCTTCAACAAGACTTAAAACATGACTCCATTTTTTTTAAACAAGAAAAACTGAAAACACATATTCCAATTATATTTTGCATTTGGATAGAATACTTGAGAAAGTTAATACATAATAATCTTGTATGCCTAAGATCCGATATTCTCTCCATTTCAACAATAAACAGCTCCACATCTAAACTTTTTAAAAATTGTTGGCATAACATTTTATAATAATATATAATCCTGCAATTGCTAACCTATCACAACAACACGTGGCTCTCCATTGAAAGAGTCGTGCGTATTTCTGCCGCCCGTGGCAACACGACCATTAAAAACAATGTATCGCCAAGCAGCTCTGCTAACAGCAGCTCGCGGAAATGGACCTTTAGGCCTCTTTCAGACGAGGTGGTTTGGTTGATTCAACTAATTTGCCTGGTTGACTCTCAACTAGTTGACTGCCGTGTGAAGACTCTTTCTTGGCTGGTTTCACACCAGGCAACTTGTGTAATCAACTTCTCTTCCCAATGGAAGGTCAGTACGATGTTAGAGCCCGAGGAAGCAGGAGCACTTCTTGTGCTTGCTCTTCTGCAAGAAGAGAGGCAAAAAAGGAGGAAACCCAGTCGAAGAAAAGTGTGGGTCCATCCGTTGTTACAAAATCGGGAAACGGGCGCTTTTTCGCAACTATATCCACAACTCCTTAGCCACGAGGATAAATTCTTCAATTATTTCCGCATGTCACGATCATCCTTCGAAGAGCTTCACGCCCTGATCCAACACAGGATTCATAAAGAAGACACGATTATGAGACAGGCTATACCAACGCAAGAAAGACTAGCCATTACACTGAGGTAAGTGAAGAAGTATTTTTAAGATTTATATTTTTTAAATTTCAAAAAATTTAACCTAAAAATTATACCTTCCTTCTACCAATACCTTTCTTCTATACCAATTTTACAACGCAATATTGGTATTTGATTAGTAATTATCTAGGGGAATACAGAAATAATAAAGCAAAATGGCATATCACTCAGCTTTTTACTTACAAAAAATACAAAATGTAGTTTAAAACATTTACGATTACAAAGACAATAAAAAATTAACTAGTACGTGAAACTAAAAAACAAAAATTAGAGGGGTTCATGCGAAAATTCAAAATCTGAAGACAATGGGTTCATTGCCAGAGATGCATCTGTAGAATTAGAGCTATGTGCCGAAGAAGGCTGAGAAGATGTGACTGTATGAGTAGGGAAAGTTGGTTCTGAATAAGAAGTGAAATGGGAAGGGGGATACGGTGCAGGAAAAGATGAATACTGAGGACGAGGAAAATTGTTGTGCATCGCCTGCTGGATTGGAGGTTGTTGGGAGCTTTGTGGGAAAAAAATGTTGAGAGTGTATACTCATATTGTAATATTTTGTTACGACATGGAGCAATTCAGATCGCGTGGCTAGTTTGTTCATACCTTGAACGGCGCGGGTGTAGTTTAGCAGAGAGATTAGAAAGTTGAAATCTTCATCCGCCTCTTCTCTTTCACCCTTCCTCTTTTCTGTATCCATCCTTTCCTGTAAGTTTCTTTTCAACAGTTGGCAAACGTCTGCCACAGGATTTTCACTATCACGCTTCCGCTTTGAGGGTGCTTTGGAAGATTGTACTGCTGGGCTGGTATTCTCAATTCCCACTTCTTGCGAAACTGATGTAATTTCTTCCATCTCCCCTTCTTCTTCCTCATCTCCATCCTCCGCATCACCGACGTTAGAGTGAGTTGACTTGGTGGTGAATACAGGAGCGAGGAAGGATAGAACGTCAAAGTAAACATATTGCGTCTTCTTCTTTTTGGCAGATCCTGATTTTGGCACTTGTGAATCACGCTCCCTCTTGTAGCACTGCCTTAGGTTCTTCCACTTCTTGTTAAGCTCTTTAACTGAAACATGAAATAAAAATAAGCAGGAACTTAGTAGGTGTGCACATACGATATGCACATTTTGTAATAGGAATTTAACATTGTTGTAATTTATGAAATAAACTTAAAAGTAGGTATGCACTCTATTTGTTTGATTTTGATTTTCAGATATTTGGTTTCAGGGTGCACACTAACAGATCTACACTACAGTTACAAATGCGGTATATCAACAATCAGTGGAATTGTGGAAGAAGTGTGTGAAGCTGTTTGGGAACTAAGCATCACATTCTTAGCAGTTCCATCAGAGGATGATTGGCTGAGTATCGCATCTGACTTCGAGAGAACAGCTAACTTCCCTCATTGTATTGGTGCGATTGACGGGAAGCACATTAGGATAATAAAACCAAAGGACAGTGGGTCTCTTTATCACAATTACAAACATTTTTTTTTCAATAGTCCTATTAGCCATTTGTGATTCTAATTATTTATTTAGATCTGTTGATATTGGAGCTTATGGAAAGCAGTCAGATTCAGGGATTTTTGAGAATACCACTATATGGAAAAGAATGTCATCTAACACTTTTAACATCCCACCTGCATGCCCAATAGTAGAAGGAGGTTGTTACGTGAATTATGTGTTTGTCGGTGACGAAGCGTTTGGATTGTCAAAACACATGATGAGGCCTTTTGCAGGAAATAGCTTGACTATCAAGCAAAGAGTTTTTAACTACAGACTGTCCAGAGCTAGGAGGTTTGTGGAATGTTCTTTTGGAGTTTTGGCCAACAAGTGGCGAGTATTTCACCGCCCATTGAATGTAGAAGTGCACTTTGCAGAAAACATAGTTAAAGCATGTGTTGTCCTTCACAACTTTGTAAGGCTGAGAGATGGGATTATTTTTGAGGACACTCTTGTTACACCAACCACATTACAGGATGTACAAATGGGGGAGAATGTTTCTGGCCAATCATACTCCAGACAGCCAAGAGATATAAGTAATCACTTGGCTGATTATTTTGTTGGACCAGGACAGTTGGAATGGCAGTATAATGTTATTTAAAATAGGATTGGAGAATTTAATGTTTGTTGTCTAATAAACAACTTCAGTTTGTACCTTTTTTGTTTAATGCAGAAACCTCCCTTATATGAACACTACTCAAATTGTAGGCATGAGGTGATGTTGACATTTGCGAATCTAGGTAAATTTCTTCCTAAAATAATTACTTAAATAATTATAATAATTTGAATGAAATGTTCTTACCAATTGCACCTTGTTTGGCAGGCTCCATGCTGTTGAAATCTGGATAACATTTGCGTGCCACTTCCCTCCAAGCTTCAGTCCTTTTAATTTTATCGCTATACTCCTCACACCTCATGTCCCATATCGCGGGACTAATACGAATTTCTTCAATGAAATGTTCCACATTGAAACTTGCAATTGCAACGCTTTCCATAGTGAACGCAGTTGACTCAACTAGGCGACTGGTGTGAAGGACGAATGCCAAGTAGTGTCTTTTGTGTTGAGTCAACTAGTGGGGATGAGAACGTAAGCGGCACTTGTGCCTGCTGGCCACCCGCCTGGGCGGACGAGTTGACTGCGTGTGAAGGGGTTTGGGTGGTTCCCAATCATTTGCTTCCTGGCTACACTCCTTGACACCCGTCCGTTCAACTAGTTGAATCAACTAGCCGCCTCGTCTGAAAGAGGCCTTAAGTTTCACAGTTGAGATTTTAATCCTCTCCACGTGAATGCTGATTCACCCCATCAAGGTGGGGATGTAAGGGATGCGAGAAAAGGTCGGTGGTTTTTGCATTTTTTATAACAAAATCTGTTATGATCAAAAGAAATAAAATATTGTTAAGTACAAAGAGTGTGTTTAATTTTCTACGGTGACCACAATAATTTTTGAATATCTGCCAAGTGTGTCCTGAAGTTTAATGAAAATTTTTTATCTTCATTTAAAAAAGTTTGTCATCCAATGCTGCTATTTCATGACAGATATTCAATAACTTTTGATATCATTATGTTAAAAAAATAAAACCCTATGTTTGTACTGAAGCAATATTTTATTTATTTTACCAAACAAATGTCTTGCTATAAAAACTGTAGACCTACTGGCCTTTTCTCGCGTTCCCTACATCCCCACCCTAAGCTAAATCGGGTTGTAGTTATGTTAAAAACGTTATTTTTTTTTAAATGGCTATTTCCCCCTGTTTTTATAATTTGAAATAACCAGGTTAAACTCTGTCTTAGTCTAATAGTGTAATTAACTGGTTTTTTTAAAAATCAAATTAACATGGTAGTATTTATTTTAATATGTCAGGAAACAAATTAGAATAGTTAAAACTATTTTGTTCAGATGTATTTCAAGTGGCATTACAGCGAAGAATAAAAAAAGAGTAAAACACAACACTCAACATATTTCAATAGCTCAATATAAAATAGATTAATATTACACGAGGTTGTTTTGAAAGTATGAATTTGTCTATAGGAATCGTAAAACTATAATAAAGAGAGGGGTTGACTGCTATACTTATTGAACCCGAATATTACATTTTCTTTCAAATCTCAAATTCAAATTTGAATCCTTGAATATTTAAAAATAAAATAAAATTAGTTAAAGAAAAAATATTTAAAATTGATTATAAGATAAGTGGTTTGAGACTTGGAGGCAGCTGACAAATAATATCTTGTCTGTCATATCTATTACGTCGTAAACAACAAAGAAAACACTATTATTTATTAACTAAATTAGGCCTATATTAATACAATGTTGTCCTTTTTTTGTTTTTGTTTTTGTTACTCTCCAAACCACGCAAGTCTTTAAAATTCCTTCGACCAATTGCTTAAATTTTAGTGATATCCATAGTAATTTGTTGGTAATAAGAATGGTATGATTGATAGTAAGGGAAGAATACCTGAAATTTATATTTAGTCAATTTGAAATTTATAAGTATATTCTACTTTTGTTGCACAATAAAATAAATATATATTTATATATATAATAGTGTTAAATGTTACAATTTTATTGATGTAATAAAGTAAAAAATGGTAAGTTTCAAATACATCATTAAAAAATTATGTTGTCATAATTGAATAGATGAAACAAGTAACATTAATTTGATTAATTTGTATTTAGTTAGTTTTATTTGTTTCATCTATTCAGTTATGACAACATAATTTTTAATTATGTATCTAAAACTTACTTTTTTTTTTGACTTGGTTACATAAATAAAATTTTCACACCTAACACTAATTTAATATCTATTTTATTGCCCAACAGACGTAGAATATACTTATAAATTTTAAATTGACTAAATATAAATTAATTGTGTTCTTTCTTTATTACCAAACAATTGCTTAAAGTTGTTATGTCAAGTCACGTTCTTTATGATATTAATAATAGTAATAATAATAATAATTGTATTCTAAATATTTTTTTGAGATTTTTTTACGAATCTCGAATGTCTCGAATACCATAGAGTTCGGGGGTTTACGGAATCGATAATTCGACCGTTCTATCTCTGCTAAAACAAGTTCTTTGAGTAGCAGTGTACAGCCTACAGCCTATGTTCCCCGAGTCCATCAGCAGAGTTTACTCTAATAAAGAAAGGGGTCGGAGCGTGAGAATTCTCAGAACACAAGTAAGGCAACGATTGCCAAACCTATTCCCTACTTAACAATTTCCTGAACGTCGCCTGCCGTAGGAAATTTCCTCAAGCGTTTTATTTTAAAGTTTTATACTTTGCTTGTAATTTTAAACTACGTAAGGTAAAGAAGGGATTCAAAAGTTTTTCTGTTGATGCAAGAGGGAGAAAACAATCTATTACTTTAATTTTTATAATAGTACTTGCTTCCCACCCCTTCACTTTCACGTGAGTACTAATGCAGCACTTTTGTACATTTTTAAGAGAGAATTTTTATTTTATAGAAATATGTGGTTATTATAATTTCTCTCCGTAGCACCAGTCAATCATTTTAGACAATACCCAATATAATGTGATATTGGCATTACATAATACTCATCTTTTGTATTCAGAAAATAAGACCTTATATTTTATCCGGCTAAAGCCATAATGGCTGATTTTACGAGTATGCGTGAGTGTTAGCATAACCTTAGGTTAAGCTCGATATAACTCTTTTCACATAAGCATTTACAATTTTTACTGTGTTTCTATAATACGTAATATATTTGTATTTTCCTCCAGTTTTTCATTCTTAATAATTGTTTGTTTTTATGTGTACCATTTGCTTATTGTATATTTTAATTGTATTATTTTGGTTAAGTGTAAGAGAAGGGGATAGCTTAACTTTACCATCAAAAGTTTATTATTATTACTACTATCATTGAGTAGTACATGTATATTCAGGGTATTGACTGGCAAACCCAATGGGAAGAGACCGTTGGTAAGACATAGATGCAGATGAAAAGATAAAATTAAATTGGACCTGAAGGAGATAGCGCATAATGAGGTGGACTGGATAAAACTAGCTCAAGATAAGGATAGATGGCGCAATTTTGTAAATGAGGCAATGAACTTTTGAGTTCCTAATGGCATATAGTATGTAAAATGCATTTAATTTATAATTTAAAAATTAAAAGTATTGTTATGTGACAACAAAATCCTTATCTTAGAATTAGACTTAAACTTTTTACTTGCATGTTTCAAGTTTTGCTTCGGCTTCACCTCATTTCAAAAGTGGCCCTCACACATCCCTATTATTTATAGATAAAATCCTTCACCTCTGACAAGACGTGTATTAATCATAACTTGTGAATGTGGGGAATGCCAGGCCTTCACCGTGGTTCGGATTCCACGTTAAACTGTAGGTCCTACATTTCATCTCACAATCACCCTACCATTACACATTAGCGTAAGTGCGTATAACTCGAACGGGTAGTAAGACGAGGGGATAATAATAATAATAATAATAATGTATAGGAAAAAATAATGTTGTATAGTAGGCGTACTATTTTTTCACAACTACTTTTCAAAATAAATTTCTGGTAAAATGATGCTGGTGTTGTCGTTTTCTTGTTGTTGTTCTTTCTTCCTTTAATGGATTGAAGACATTTAGACTTAAATCAGCCACGAAAGCTCGTATCCGATTCATTTCCGATGCTACTATCTTGACATCACCATGCGTTCAATCCAGTTCTAAACCACATAACCTACCCCTAGTTAATCGCAAATCTCGTCTACAGGATAACCGAGAATACATTTGTTCGTACCCACACCAACATATTTGTATTTAGAAAGATTTTTTAGCACCATGTCTTACTACCCTTTCGGGCTAATTTTGCTGTTCTTAGGGAACCTCTCTGTGCCCACTCTGATCTTGATAGTTTCAGCTGTGGAGTGATTGAATCATTATGAATTATAAGAACACAGTCGAAGAATTTAAGAGGAAACTGTGAAATGCTAACCTTACGGTTCGTCATTCAAATTTATTGGAAAAAGAAAAGTAAATATTTGTGATATTCAAATTGTATCTACTAGTTTTTTCCGCGCACCGAGTACCAGAAATAACTTTTCGCATTAAATAACGATTATGAGACAAGAATGAGGATTTTATTAAATTTAGAGGAAATGTACCCACATTTTCATGGAGGGAAAGGGTTAGACCGTTTAGAGTAAATCACCCTCAGTACACCCGGTTGGGATTCCAAGAATGACTTCACCAGTCACCTACAAACCAGGCTAGACGACCTTGACGTTTAACCCATGTGACCACCGGTGCGGGCAGTAAGAAGTTAAATCACTTTATTCTATAACCCGCATCAGTGGTTGCATGATCTAAGGCAGCGGTTCTTAAATTGTGGTACGCATAGCTTCTCAAGGTGGTACGCAAGCAGACACGACAATACTAACATCTTCCTCTCAATTAGAGGAACTTATTTGTATATGGCAACACTAACGGCTCGTCTACAACCATCATACCCGCTAATCAGACTCGATACTACGCAATCGCAAGCATACTCGTAATTACGCTTTAACTTAATAATAATAATTAGCACCGCGTCTTACTACCCGTTCGGGTTATACGCTTTAAGTACTAATTATTCTAATGGATTAGGAATTGGGAAGGTTGAATTAAAGGAAGTGAACCCGCATTTGCGTGGAGGGAGAGTGGAAACCCATTTAGTAAAAACCACCCCCAGTTCACCCGACCGAGATTCGAACCTCGATCTCCCCGTCCTCAGCAGTCGGGCTCAACACGACAAGCGCGTTAGCAAACTACGCCACAGAGGCGGGTCTTAACTTAATAAAAAAGAGCCCGTCAACAATGAAAATCTCAATCAATAGGGATTAATACAAATTAACCACTGAATAAAATAATAAATATATCGAACAACCAATAATAGATGGCGATGCGTTAATATTAATGATCTCAAATAACAATTATTCCGAGACATAGCTCTATCCTAATTTCATTTTTAATAGTTCACTGGTACGTGACTGTTCCGTAACACACATGAGTGCTACGTGGAAAAAAAAGTTTGGGAACCGCTGGTCTAAGGTGTCACTTTTGAAATAGACTGAGTTTATAATTATGGGGAGATCGGGGTTTAAATCCTAGTTGGATGTAAGGGGGGGTGGTTCATCCTACATTGCTTTCCACATCTTCTTCCCCGCAAATTCAGACAAATATCCTCAAAAACTACCTTACTCATCTCTACCCTATTCGTGTAAATATATGGAGATCCCCAACGTGTTTTAAAAATTTGTACAAACTAAATATATATATATATATATATATATATGAAAGCATAGTGTGTCTTTGTAATGGCAGAATTTAATTGGGTCAAGTCGTATTGGGTGGTGTTTCTTCCTCTTGTTGGGACTCCAACCAAGGGCACTCGGTTGAACTGCGGTAAATCGTGAAGATGCAGGCAGTAGGGATCGATCAGGTGACCCACCACCGTGACGACCTGCGCTGTAGCACTTGCCACGATCACCGGTTGCCCCCTCTCCATCGTCGTATCTAGGTCATGAGAGAGGGCCGCAAGACGTAAGGACCAACCAACACCGCAGATATATTATTACTGTGACCACGTCCTCTTGTTACTAGCTCACTGGTGTTGGTTTGGTGTGTACTGTGCAGATGACCCCCAGTATATATTGCCACTCGTAAAGCACCCTATCCCGAGGCGTCCCATCACACCCACCACCACCGTCTGATCGTCATTTGATGATCACTCCATATTCATGGAGTTGAGAGAAATAATACCCTAGCTCTATCCAGCAGAGAGACGCCCTAGCACAACGGAGACTATAATATAAATGTTTCGGAACAGGAACATCCCTCTAAGGGTTAAGTGCAACAACAACGCAAGAAGAAACTTCTTTTTCCTCTGCCGCGCCTTGTCTCACTTCCCGTCAGCATCCCGCAAGCATTATATTTACAATGGTAGGATAAGGATGAATAGGGTAGAATTCAAAGACAATGTACCCACATTTGCGTGAGGGATTTAGGAAAATACACCCTTGGTATACCAGGCAGGAATTCGAATTCCAACCTCCTGATGTCTGGTGTACCAGATTAGACGAGGCTGACATTTATTCAGCGTCCCCACCGATGAGGAATATTAATAACCAAATAACAAATAGTATTAATAATCAAGCGTCGATGATCACACGTACTAAACGTAAAACTTATTTTATATATTTTTTTAGGACGGAATAAAGAGGCTAATAGCTTCTTATACTAATACTGGACAATAGACTACTTTTAGTGCGAAAAGCGAGAGTGCTGCGCTCTACACTGTCCGATGCTGCGAGCCGTGTGAATTAACGTGAACTGCAATGGGTGAATGATTTAAAACCTCTGTTTTTGTGTGAGATAGTTATCACTATCGCAAATAATATGACCGGTTGTATCTGTGCAATATATAATTATTACAACCACAGCAGAAAATCAACATTCTTATCCGTTGTAAACAATAATATATATATATATTGTATTTTGTTTAGTATTAATTGTCTATTTATTAGACATGATAGAATGAATATATTACGCATAAAGGTCCAATTCTATTTGTTTTAGAATAATTTTGGAATAGAAGGAGGCAATGTAAAAACATACTTATGTTTTTAGAAAAACGTTATACAAACTATTATTAATTGTAAATATAGTTGAATTATAATAATAATTATTATTAAATTATAATTAACTGTAGTTAAATTGTAATTATTTTTAACAAATTAAAATTATTATTAATTGCATATTATGATTACCCATGAAAGGTCAGGTTAAGTTAAGTTGGGTAAGGACTATACTAATTATAGATATAGATTATGAAAGGTTTTAAAGCTATGTTTGTACTAAGCTATTGCACTCTGACTACTTATAATCACTTCCTTGAGTTGTCGTGGAAGAACTCAGCCCTCCTTCCCCCTCAGTGGAGGGACTTTAACCACCACACCAGTGGAGGAACTCAACCTCCCCCACTAGAGAAACTCAACCTTCCCTAGTAGAGAGACTCAAACTTCTCCTTCATCCAATGGATGGACCTTAGCCGCCCTCCAGTGGAGAAACTCAACCCCCTTTCCTCCTCAGTGGATGGAATTTAACCCCCTCTCCCAGTGGATGGACCTTAGTTTAGCCTCCCCCAGGAGAGGAACTCAACCTCCTCCAGTGGAGAAAATCAAACCTCCCCTTCACCTAGTGGATGGACCTTAGCCTCCCCCAGTAGAGGAACTCAAACCTCCCCAACGGAGGAACTCAACCTTCCCATCGGGAAGGGACTCAACCCCTTTCTCACTTCCTCCCCACCCAAGTGGAGGAACCCTGCTATGGAAACGTTGAATGTATACTCCAAACGATTGATTTATGGGACCTTTTTAAATATTTGAATAGGGGATTAAACCAGGCCTCATGGAGGAACTCGAAAGCACCTGTTTGCAAGTTAAATAATCCTGTTTTCCTCTGCTAATAAACGTGCAGCCTAAAGCAAGTGGCTAGCTATATAAAGTTGGTTTATCATTCTTCCAGATAAATAACGAACGATGTGTTTATTCTTACTTGTCTTGCCCTCTTGCCCTACAATTGTATCCTGCTGCTCAGGAATAGCCATAGTTGAAAACAGGTAAGGTTGGTTTGGGGGTATTGCGGCGACCTTCAATCACTCCGCTAGCCCAACGCATTCCGAGGTTTGTCCACATACAACCAGAAGCTTCCCCGAGATGATTTATTAAATTATTCCTATTTTTTCTTGATAGAAGTACTTTCGTTAAATTAATCAAAGTGCCTGCTCTTTCCCCCTTCCCCGATTGAGCCTAGAGTACTTACGGTACCTATAAAATAGCACTAATAACATAGTAAAATGTTATCAATTTTGGCCCCAATCAAATAGGTTTGTATTTTTTAAAGGGCTCTTCCTACGAAAACTGAGCGGTAAAGCAGTCCCATTGCAATGTCTAAACATAAAAACACTAATTGCTAATATTCACCAAGATCTCACTCCACCGGTGTGAAACCAACTTACACCAAGAATCGAGAAATTATAGTGTTGAAATATATTTTGAAAGTCAACCACAATGTTCTCAACACCACAAAGTCTGTTGAGTAATATACAGTATAATATTAGATTTGAACTGGTAATATTTAAATCAGATGGGCGAGTTTTTGTTGTGTTTTTTTAGCATCGCATCTTACTACCTGTTCATACGCATATTTATTAATCAAGGTGATGAGTCAGGGACGAGGAAGATTGAATTTAGAGGAATTGTGCCCGTACTTGTCTGGGGGACGAGTGGAAAACCATTTTGTGTAAACCACCCTCAGTACATCCAACCGGGATTCAATACCCGATCTCCATGACATCGGTAGTCTAGTCTATTATGAGAGTAACGCTTTAAGCCATGCGGCCACCGAAGCAGGTGTTTGTAGTGTCGGAGACTGTAGGCTACTTTCCTAGATTTCTAGTTTGAATCGCTTTATAAAGTAGTCGTATGAAAAATTTCACTCTTTAATTTAAAATATTAGTAAAAATACTTTTTCGTATTCGTAAATTTTCATCTAGTATAACCTAATATAAAGATATTAGTTAATATTATGTGTAATTAAAACAATGTAAAAAAGTGTTAAAAATACTTCTAGCTACAAACAAAATTTGTTATTCATCACAATAATTTTGGTTTAAATTTTTAAATTTATTTTATGCAGTTTAGTTGTACTCACTGTAGATTTATAAGGATTAAATTTTAAACATTCGTTTTAAAGTTATTTGGTTTTTAATTTTTTTTAAATATATTATGATAATAATTCATAATTAGATAGGTTTCATTCTAAAATTTGAATAGATTTGTCACCGAAGTTTAGTCGGTGTGACAAGTTTCAGCCACCAGGTCAACGAAAGGAAGTGAAGCCTGTTAAAAATTTGAGAAAAAATTATATACAAAGTCGAGTTAATAGAAAGGTTTTAAAAAGGAAATGATGAACATTTTAACATAAGAATATGATAATATAGATTCAAGGACACCTTAGCGTATTAGCTGGAAATTTTAACCTTTGTTATATTTGTTTGGATCCAATTTCGTTTAAATAATTCAAATTAAATCAAACATATCTAACAATTTTTAGAAAACTGGCGACGTGTGTTTAAAACTTTAAAGTGTTTTTTTTTAGGTTGACAGGACCTTCTCTTTGCTTTGAATATGAGAGTAAACGATAAAATGATTGGAATTAAGGCGGTAGGATGTTGATATATATTTAATGAAAATATGAGTAAAGTTCGTTGTAGAACGAAC
>CABEEJ010001637.1:130726-144676 GCA_901482245.1 Timema douglasi
AACCCCCCCCCCCCCAAGTAATTTAAATATCAAGTATTTCGGCTTGTTTTAATTGACTATAAACCGCACCGATAGACACACGGAATAAGGCGTAATGCCGGGATCATGAGCAACTTGACGTTCACTTAATGTTCACATAACGTGACTTAACATAAAGTTTCTCCTCGTGTTTTGAAATGGAAGCTATCACGATACACTTAACTTAACGTTTAAATAACTTAAGAGTTTCTAATGGGATAAATTTCACTTTCCCGCTTCGGTGGGTGCATAGCCTAAGGCATTACTCTCGTAACAGACTATACTACCGATTAAAGGAAGATCGTGGTTCGATCTCATCCGTGTGAACTGAGGATGGTTTTTCAAAACTGTTTTCCACTCTCTCCCTATCCACGTAAATGCAGGTACACTTATTCTAAATTCAACTAGGCTCATCCCTAATTTATTAGCATAATTGGGGAGGAGAGGTGGTCGGGGCAAAAACATGATAGCCCTCATAGACTTGGATGGGATATTTTCACTATCTAAATCTATAAATTCCTAAAAACTAGCTATAAAAATAAATTAAATATTCGGTGATATTAGCTATCCTCAAGCTCTTAACTGACTGTGAAAACAAATTGTAGTTCAAGAGGTAATTTATCAGAAATCACTGTTAACACATTTTTTCCATCAAATGAGGGCGGTCATAATTTTGCCCCAACCTCCTCAATTGTACATAAGCGTATAACCTGAATGAGTAGTTAGACGCGGGGATTAAAAAAAACTTTCACGTCAAATGAAAGTTAAATGGAGGTACCACATGTTCTAACTATCCAATCATGTTGCGAGTCACATCAACAGAGCTATTTAGTACTTCGTTGGTTTATTTATAGTATGCAGACGACTTCTTTAGTAGTCTATAGTTTGTCCGCGTCTCACGAACTATAAGACGTCCTAACTTCATGTTACACTTTGTTTAGATAACCAGTGAGCTTCTATTGCAAGTACTTGCACCCTAATAATCCTTAAATGACTAAATTTTATTTTAGTAATTTTTTTAAACAGTCTAAATCCGTTGTCTGTGTTTTGCTCAAGTTACTGTGTTACGTTACACTTCGTAGAACCTGACCTTACACTGGTTTCTTTACGTCAAGTGAACGTTTATTGAACAATATGTTATATGAACGTTAAATTGATCGTGATCCCAGTATGAGTCTTGTCTTGTATGATGTGACGTGTAATTCGGGGTTAGAATCCTCGTCTGGTATACTAAGGGTAGGGTTTTTTCAATGGTTTCCTACTATACACCCCCCCAAAATGCGAATACACTTTTTTTTAATGTTTACCTTTATCAACTCTACGGCAGAGTAATTACCATACACGTGTATAACCTAACCAAGTATTAAAACGCCTTGGTAAAACAAAAACACTAAATGAGCAGAGGCGAGGAAGGTAATAGTTTAGGGGAAATGTACCCGGACTTGTGTGGAGAGGGAAGAAGTGGTAAACCAATTAAGAGAAACCACCCTCAATATACCCAGCTGGAATTTGAACCTCAATCAAATACCATATTATAATAATACTGGACAGTTCTATAGTAATAACACAGGCGCAAGTGCGAAGAACTAGAGTGCTGCTACCTAGGGCGCAGTGTTGCATACTAACCGCGAAACTCAAACCTCGTCTATTTAAAATGTCAACTATTTACGGAATGTATCTATAAAGGGATAGTTTGACAAATAAATATCAGTGGCTATATTAAATTAGTTGTGTGTATTAATGTTTTTTCTGTCATTAGCAGTTTAAAAACATTATTAAAATAAGAACAAACAACATTGATTTGTCTGTCGCATGTGTAAATTGATTCTAACAAAGGGGGAGTTTTTGAGGATTTATTCACATCCAGCCGTTCCAAAGTTTCTGAAATTTTGTAACTTATTTTATCGACACTATTTATATTTTGTTTGAAGAACTTCTCTTCACGAGTCTCAGGCCCCTGTAAAAATTATTAGTAATATCCATTGAATATTTAAAAAATAGGTTTTCATCTACTCAAGCTAGTATACATACCTGATACCTATAAATCATTATGAATGGTGGTAGTGGGGAGTGAGTCAGTGGGTGGGGGAGAAGAAGGGTGGGGAAATTTTATATTTTTTCTAATTTTGCGGATTTTTGAATTTGGCAGAAATTGAAATATTAATTTTCCACTAAAATTGTTTGCATTGGAGACAACGTAATTTTCATTATAAAACGGTCTGTTATGGAATTGTGAACATGAGTTAAAGGAGTGGGTAAGGGTTTCCCCTCCTCACTCATTAATTTTCATATCACTGAATTTATTTTAAATTGCGTCATGGACGTAGGGAGAATTTAATTTTGGGAAGGGCTTAAAATTCGCGATCTTAGAACATGATAATATTAAAATGTATTAATTGTATTACGACACCGCGTTTCACTCACCGTTCCAGGCTATAAGCAATGAGATAACTAGACTAACATGTAAGGACTGAGAAATGTTGAATTAGAGCAAGTGTACTCGCATTTACGTGGAAGGAGATTGGAAACTGTCTAGGGAAAACCATCCTCAGTACAGAGTGGGATTCGAATCACGATCTCCCGTCATAGGTAATATAGTCTACTGCAAGAGTAGTGCAAGAGTAGTGTGACCACCGAAACGGGTCCATATATATTTAATATACAATATGTGAGATATGGGTGTATTAGTTAAAACTATTCTCAGAGGTGAGCTTCTGAAAGTCAAAATTCTTCACACCAAACAATTTAAAAATTAAATATTCTGGTTAGAACTGATTACAGCGGACGTTTCATCACTATTTGTTCCAACCGCATCTTTCTATTCTCTCATTGTACACGCATTTATTTTAATTACGTTAATAAGGTAGTAGTGATGATTGTAGTGAGTGAGGATGAAATAATTTAGAGGAAATATAACCATTAGTATCCAAATTAACTTAAAGGAAGTGTGGAAAACCATCAGTACACTCAGCCAGGATTCTAAACCTGACCTCAACGTCACCGACAAACCAGGGGTTGAAAACACCTTCATTTTATAATTGTTTTATTTAGAATATTTAGTTTTGAGGGTTGCTCTCGAATTTTTGAACACCCAATTTTAAATACCAGAATTCTTTAGTAATGAGGAAACTACTTTTTAGACTTAATCATTTTTAAACACCCAAACCTATATTGCAGTTTCAAAAAGACCCGCTACATCTCAATCATTAACTCTGAGGTTTTGTGTGTATACACTTTAGTTCAATTGACAAAGGGTGAGTATTTATATATATATATATCTTTGCGGTCAGCATTGATTATATCTATAAAAAGTGACAGATGCATATCGCATGAATTTACGTACGAATACGTGAAAGTAGAGAGAAAGAATATTTTTTCTAGATGTCAGGTAAGGTCCTACCTATGAAAAATTTGTTTTTATTTAATTTTGTAATTTCCGTGTACTTCCATGCAACAGAGGGGGGGGGGGACTATTTTTTCTCTCCGTAAATTGATGCAACTAGGCTCTTGCACTCTGACAACCCTCTTCCTTGAGGTGTCGTGGGGGAACAATCATCCATGGTTGGAAGGGTGGTAGTTGACAGATAGCAGAAGATTCTTCATTGCAAACATTGGCTGAAAGTCACTAATGATGTCAGCATATTCGGATATAATTTTGCTTCGTAGTACTGTATTATCAATACATTAAGTGGTATCAAATTGTTTTAATAATTAATCCTTAAGTATTTCTGTATAATTGGCGGTTTTGTAACTTATCGGTTACTGTTATAGCTGGCTTCCAAAATTAATAAATATTTTACAACTTAGAAAGCAAGTAGGGAAAGAACGAGCCATACAAAATATAAGTTTCAAAATTAAACGTTTTCATTTTGTAAACAGTGTATCATGAAAACCGAAAAGACGGTCTCTATGAAGTCACCAATCGCCCTTGTTAATGCTGGTTGGCCCTCTTTAATTTATGAAGAGCACGCAGCATTTTGTAATCTCTCGTTTGAAAAGCATTTTTAATTGAAACACATAAGTCGTTTCCACAAAAAAGAAACATCTAAAAACTTATGTTCATAAGTTTGTGTTTCAATCGTGTAAAACTGTTACTAGCTAAAAACAAATTGTGTGAAAGTTTTGAATGCCCAAAGAAACGACAACTCACCATATTGTCTTGCAGTTCATATAGTTTGGTGGATGGCTGGAGATATATATATATATATATATGGTAACATTTCCTAGCTATCACCTACCACCCTTACGACCATGGATGCTCTATAGAATATAAATTGCTATTGGACTACCTATCCCCATGAAGGAACTCTACACCTTCGTTGCAAACTGTTTTATTCACAATTAATTTCTCTGAACCGCCAACCTTCAGAGCAAAACAGGGTTATGTTATTTCAAAATAGTATTTTAACACAAAATAATTATGGATTGCAAGCTTGCAGAGAAAAGCTAACCTAAACAGAATAACACACTAATTAACCTATGTTAATGGATTGTAAGTCCATTTCACTTTATTCTACCAAAATAGTTTATGTTAGTTTGAATTACTACAAAGAAATCTACTTTACCAATTTGGTCCTTTCTTACTAAAGCAAGGATCATTCAGCAACCATACGATTAAATGTTTTGTTGAAACAGCAAAATTGGGACAGTCATTTTGAGCTTAGCAATATTATATTATTATATTTTCCGTTTATATAAAATAATCGATATAAAATATAAATTAATACTGTCTAGATAAATACAGTGGCGGCTCTTTAAAATAAAACAAAAGAAGAAATTAAAGCCATTTTAAAATCCATACCAACTTTCTCAATTCTTTCATTATAAAATGAAAAACATAAATGAATACATTTTTTCGTTACCATGTATAATTTCCCCTTTTTATTGATGAAATTAGTAAAACCATAAACACATCAATGCGAGAAAACAAGTGCACCTATTAGTAAAATTACGGTAGCGTGTGGTTCCGTCACTTTGTGGCTGTGGGGCGCCGTATCGCACCGCCCAAGCTCTGAATGCATCTTAAATTGGTTGTTATGACAACCTAACTGATCGCGCAGACTTGCGACGAAGCCACTGTTATGGTTGGACGTGAGGGAGTAGAAGATGTTAAAATCAAAGGAAAATATTCAGATTTCCATAATATTCATTGATATGCCCAACCAATTAAATACATTTCTCAAACAAGCCGCTTCTTATATAACGAGTGCGAGAATTCTTTTTGGCACTTTAAATGGGATTGCGCATTTTTCTCTCCCTCTCCAGACAGGAGAGTGGTTTTAGAGCATGTATGAGATAAAAAAAAAGACCTCGGCCCTCACAAACTAGATGTAATTTTCAATCTAGGATAATACAAACAATCTTCACTTACAAAGACGATATTCTAGAATGTTTCAAAAATATACAGACAGGCACTCCGAAAATTTATGTCAGGAACAGTAACCCCGGCAGCTGGGTTTGTTAACTAGCTTGAAAATATCACTTTCTTGTTTTGGATAAAATTGTATTCAGTGCCTCACGTTTGTATATTATTTAATCAATTACAAGTTCTGCAAATCGCCCCAGTGAGAATTAATTATATTGACTACAAAAAGACGGTTATTGAAATTAGAAATAAATTACCCTCTGTACTCAATAGACAAGAGGAAATAATTGAGATGCTCGCAGAAGGACCTACGCCTAGAAAAGGGCAACGACCGAATGATGAGAATATAAATTTATTTGCAAAGAAAGTTCGTGATACAGTTGTATTTAAAATAGAAATTCGAAAACCATCTATGTGGAGTAAAGATAGTTCAGTTTGAACCCCTCAGTAAACATAAAATAATTGTCTTCGGTAGATTATAATAACCAGTTATGCAGCGCAATTTCAATGATTGATACAAAATATTTTACGATTAATTAAACGATTTACACGTGTAGATAAGGAAAAATTGCCACTCTTTGTAAATACGTTTTTACTAAACCATTTGATATATATTTTGATAGGCAGCATATTTTAAAAACTTGTTACACGCTATCCAAACAAATTTTTTTTTAAATATGCATTCTTAAAACAGTTTGCCCTTTTTTTATTAAAATTTTTTACGACAAAGCTTGAAGCTTTTTACTAGAGGTTAGAATTACCACAATAAAATATGGCTGGCTGCTTGAAAACATTGCATTTTATAACTTATTTTGTATTTTGCGCTACATTTAAAGAGATCACAAAAGCATTACAAATTCTTGTGACTATTCCTATGACTACCTCGGAAAGTGAGCGGTGTTTTTCAAGTCCAAGGATAATACAGAAACACCATTAGCTAAGACATTAAATGTTAGGGCCTTGTTTTCTATAAAACAGTCGAGGATTTACGAGATACCAGATTTTAACGAACTAGTCATTGATAAATTTAACTCGGATAAAAATAATCTAGATTTTTATTTCAAACGATAAACTTAAGCTGGACTTAAACGCTCAAACATTTTGCTCAAACGAGTTCGCACAAATCAGTTTGTTCAAATAGATTTACACACGCCTACCTGTTTATACGTTCAGTTAGATGTACGCAAACTTTTACTTGCTTCAGTAGTTTCCAATTTCTTCTCTTAGAAGTTTGCTGCTCAGGAGTGGCGAATTTCCATTAGGTTCCAAGCTCACCCAAGACAAATAGATGTAGAAGACTTACCTTATCAGCTATTGGTTTGTGTTTTCGAGCGAAGTGAGTGTTTATACTTGTATTAACTTAATACTTTTTAAGTATGGTTTCTAAGTTAAATACAGGATGGTGTAAGGTTGGTATAAGGTAGGAATAGCATGCCTTATTTGATCATGTTTATCAGAGCGCTGTACCTAAAGGTATACTCATTACCACCACTGTGTATGTATACCTATTATTAATAATAATGTAATGTGAATCGATATACAGCAGTTTGAAGTGAAACTGTGAGGCTGGTCCAAGCAAGAAGTAATTCATGGTAATTTTACTTTCGCCACATGGGAGCACGGAGGTAACCAAGGGGGTTTGAGTAAGATTACATGTTAATGAAATTCCCAAAAGGATTTTGTTTAGCTGGACAATGCAGCGATAATAAAGAATACTTTTAAACAAGGGTGATCTAAGCTATGGAGCGTTTAGATGCTAAAGTAGCGTCATCAGATATAAAAGTCCCGAGGAGAGGCCTAGCCGAGTTGTTCTTGTTGCTCCTCTAAGGAGGGCAGACGCTCCAATAGTAATGTAGTCCCGCGTGATCTTTTGATTATTTTATCTTTGTTGCTTTTATCATGGATACCTCCGGCTTCCTAGTCTGGCGATTTATTTGAAGGTTTATTTAATCGCCTTATTAATAAAACACTCTTAATAATCATTAACAACGCGATAAAAATCCTCTAAACGATCACATTCAATTTCATTTGTTTTTAACTTTCATTAAAGTAACTCTAATTACCGTGATAATGAGTGACGGGCACACAAAAAATTGACTAAGTAATAGCGACACAATCATTAGGGAACCTGAGTGTTTCTAAATTAACCATATAATTATAAAGGGCGATGGACCCCTCGAATTTACAGGGATAGTAAAGGTATAAGGGTCGAAAATATTTTAAAACTTGAGGTTTAAAAGTATGTTTTTAATAATTTAAATCAGTACTAATTTGTACAGATTTATAATTCTTATAAGTGGTTTATCTCAACATGATTATAGACAAATTTAACAAAATAATTAATGTGAACAAAGTTGGAATTGTAGGTACAAAGCAAACCAATGTAGAAAAGTTAACTTACCAGGATTGTTAGATACAATTATCGGATTCTAAGAAAAGTGGATCCGATCCATCGCTAGTTCTGACCATTATGAAAGCTTCTTCACCCCCCATCGCAAGTAACATAGTCCTGTTTCCCTCTAATTACTCGCGGGCTGCTGAAGGAGAAGGCAGGAAATGAATATTCAGTTAAATGGAGCCGCTGTCGTTGCTCTAATTCACTTTATTTTTTATGTTTTATACTGTTATTCCCTATGTCTCTCCTTCTCACGGGAGTAATAAACTCGCAATAAAATTATCACTTTCATTTTCAGGTAGTGAATTAGTGAATGAGGAAGTTTCGTTCCATCCAATTAACACTAAACATTTAATACCGGCACAAATAAGATATCAGCCAAAACCCCGAGACTTTGAAAAAGAGCGTAATTTAGAGCAGGCCTGACAAATTTGCCTGTGGCCTATTACATGATTTTGTGTGGCCCGCGAATCTTTTGTCGATTCAACATACAAAATGGCCCGATTTTATAAATATTGTAGAAATACATCAATTGAAATTATGAAATTTGGAAATTTGGCATTATTCGGGTAAATAAGCAAGTTGGTGTACCAAATCTGTACGCTTTACTCACCAGATATCGAATCCCAAATATGGTTAAATGCGTGCAACAAATATGTGCAATGTTTGACAGCACATGAGTGTGTAAATAGTGGGTTTATATACTGAAAGAGAGCAAACACCCGACACGGACACGAAAATGGCTTCAGAACAATACTTGGGACTAGGCTAAGAAGGCACTTAGAAGCATTTTCTCGGAAACATTGTTTCAAAAATATTTTTAGTGTTTTTTGGAAACTGTTTGCAAACATATTTTTGTGTTTCCTATGTGTTCCCCAAAGAGGAAAGTTTCTGAATATTAAATAGGTTACTAGAAACGGTTTGCGTGTCTGGGCGTGTTTTCCTTCATTGTCTACAACAAACAACCTAAGCCAGGCCAGTTGTTTACTGCCCTGGGACCAACTATTTGTAAAAGAACTTTAAAATGACTTGTTTCAGTGGTCGCATAGTCTAAAGCGTCACTTTTGTCTTAGACTAAACTGGCGATGACAGGGAGATCAGAGTTCAAATCCCAGTCGGGTATACTGAAGGTGCGTTTTTTCAAAATGGTTTTCCACTCTATCTCCAAGCAAATGTGGGTACACTTCCTGTAAATGCAACATTATTCATCCCTAATTCACTAGCGTAACTAGTATATGTGCGTATAACCAGTCAGTAAGACGCTGTGCCAAAATAAACTTTAAAGTATGTAGGAGACATGCGAGTGAAGTTTCTAAAACCACTGCTGTCTTCGAACTTCAGTTCTGTCAGAAGATTAATTCCATAAAATGAAAAGTTTTGAAGCACTGTACAAATCCACCACAGTTTTCTTCTTTTTCTTTCTTATTGAACAGTCCATAAGTACGTACAAAGCACAAGCCATAACAGCATACTCCTTAGCCAGAATTGTACTCCATTAGTACCGAGAATGCGCGAAAACACCTTAAGGGGTACATAAAAATTAAAACATTAATATACTCATATAGCCTACCAAGGGCGTTGAAAGTTCATTTTTTCTAGAGGGGTTCCGCTAAAAAATTCTAGGGGGGTCTGGAACCCCCTTTTCCATCCCCTGCTCGGTCTTTAAAATTTTTCACAGCTAGCATATAATGTTTTGCCTAAGTAAGTTTGTTGAGATAATGGATGAGGCATGGTACGCTCATCAGTCCGTTTCTAAGATCACTTTCCTAAATTTCATTTTTGAAAACATTTGTTCACATGGATGCAAACATTATTAAACCTACCTTTATTGGGAAAGAAGTAGAGTATGAAATGTTGACGGAGCTAATTTTGTAATCAGAAGTTTTACACGGTGCAAAATCCAGGAGGGTCCATTTAATCCCAAGACCTCCACCTTTCTACACCCTTGCAGCCTACATATGTTTTTATATAAATTTATTGTAACAAGATTAGTGTTTAACACCGGGATCAGCGTGCTCTCATTGTTTATCCCTGTTGCTCTCCTTGTTCTATCTGTTTCTCTCCTTGTCTAGCAGGTAGGCAGGGGCCTTCTCACTTGACAGGAGGATTAGAGGGGGGGGGGAGAACTGAGACACGTCTGGAAGGGTCCTTTTAATTCTAGAAGTGGAGGATTCGAGACCCTTAGCTAGCACCACTCCTATATATATTTAGCTAGCACCACTCCTATATATATACACGCTCGGTGTTAGTCAGATGTGCTCAGTTCTTGGTTCTCAACCAGTGAGACCGGGAGTCCCCAGTCCGAGTTGTGGACTGGCGTGTCCAGTGTGTGTACCGGTGTTGGTGTATCGCGTGTATCGTGTAAGGGGACAAGTGTTGGCCTAAGTACATGGGTGATGTATACATTTATTGTTACTGTAGACTACTGTTTTAATGAACCTTTTTGTGACTGTTTTAAAATATTTAAGTAGTTATTAGGTGTTTTATAGTTGTTAATTTGTTTATTTTATTTACTTATATCTCTATGTGTTCTATTAGTTTATTAATTTACAGACTTGATTAAGACGCTTTTTTTTATTTAATGACTACCTAATTTATTGAGTTGTTTAGCTGTTTATTTAATTCTGTGAATGTTGTTTTTGAGCTGTGTTTTTAATAATCAAAACCTTAGGTGATCTGCGAGTATTTTAATTCATATTTAGTCTGCAACATACCCCAATTCCCTCAAAAGAACTCGTGGTTCACACGTTCACGTGTGAACGGCCCGTGACCCTCCCAGGTCACGCGCACCCCACGTTACAGTATTTATATACATTTCTCTATTTCTCATTATTTTGTTTATTTACTTTAGATATAGATTATATAATATATATAGCTTGCCTTATACACCAACAACTTTAGGGGTACAAATATTATTATATCTGGAGGTACGCGAAAAATAAAAAGTTTGAATGCCACTGTTTTATTCAACTGAGCTCTGGACGGAAAACAATGTTTTATCATGTAGGTCTGGACGCGAGACAATGTTTAACTGTTTGCAAACAATATGTTTCCCATGTTTGCAAGCTGTTTCCCTGTGTTTGTAAGCAATAGGAAACATCGATAAACAATGTTTCCAAGTGTGTACTAACTAGCCTGGTCTAACACAGTGTTTCCCAAACTTACACCAGGCTTTGACATAGCCAATGTATCCCTCCCAGCCTTTATTGAAAAAACTGCTTTCTTATAACGTATAAACGACCTTTGTAATTCTAATAAATCTTCGTTGTTAAACTTTACAAAGCCGAGACAGAGGGGAAGAAAGGCTTATTAAATTTCATTATAAATGTTAAAATCAGCACTAGCTTCTTTATAGAATTTACTATTATTATTAGGTATTATGTGTTATGTAGATCCATTGTCTTGTCTAAATTGATCTCTCCAGCATGTCTCATAAGCAGCTTTCATTTTTAAATCCTGAAGCTTCGTTTTCTTTCCTTGCTTGAGGTCATAAATCAATTGCATTTGTGGTACTCCTGATCCCCTATACTGTTATCATTATTATTATTATTATTATTATTTAGCACCGCGTCTTACTACCCGTTCGGGTTATACGCTTTAAGTACTAATTACGTTTATGGATTAGGAATTGGGAAGGTTGAATTAAAGGAAGTGAACCCGCATTTGCGTGGAGGGGGAGGGTAAAACCATTTAGGAACCCCCCCCCCCAGTTGACCGACCGAGATTCGAACCTCTATCTCCCCGTCCTNACCTCGATCTCCCCGTCCTCAGCGGTTGAGCTCAACACGACTAGCGCGTTAGCAAACTACGCCAGCGAGGCGGGTATATACTGTTATTTACCTTGTCTTCTACGACACAACTCAATAAGTTATTTCTTCACATACTGCGACCCATCCAATTGGCCTTTCTTCGTATAATCACCTGCAGAATTATTTTTGTATGATCGAAAACATACATACTATTTATTATCAAACAGTATTGTATTAATCGAACTCAGCGGTACATCGCGTGGCCCCGGGGAAACACTGATTTAGAGGGAATTACTTTAAATTCGTATCTAAATGCTCGCAATGGTTTCAACACAAGAAAAAAATCATGTGACTCATAAATGTAATTGGATAGATTTCTTTAATGATAAAAAAATGTGACCCGGATAGTTCAATTCACAGATAATGTACTGTGGCGCCACTTGGAGTCAAACCAGGGACCAGCGTAGTTGTTTGAGTCTGGGAAGGCTGCGTTTGGTCACGACCGTGTGCAATGAATATAGGCTAAACCGTGTCGTGAATGATGGTTTGGTTTATTACAAACCCATCTTCCTCATCCTGTAGTATTAGGATAGGTAGTTTAATTCTCTAAGTAATTACTCTTCCTCGTCATCTTAGTGTTTCAATGATTGATTACATCTTAACTCTAATAGATTTTAAATATAATAGATCAATTCATCATAAAAATTGCGGGGTTTAGCTTAATTATACTGTGTAAATAGAATGGCGGTAGTAATATATTGGGGATATATTTTTTATTGCCACCTCGCCTCAAAACATGTGTGAGTTTTACGGATATATATATAACATCATATATATAGCATATATATAAATTAGCTACGTCAATTTGATAGGGATGAGGAAGTTACGATTTAAGAGGAAATATATCAAATGTATGCTAAGAGAGCGTGGGAAATCACCGCCCTCAGCATACCTGGCCGAGGTTCAAACCCCGATCTCTCTGTCACTGGCAATCCAAACTAAATGGAGAGTGATGCTTTAGACTAGTCGGCTAACGGTGCAAGTCCTAACAACGTTAAATTAAAAATAACTATATAAAACTCACACTGGTGGGCACTATGCTAAAGGCATTGGTCTAATTGAATTGGTTATGCTGTTCACGAAAAGGTCTGGGCTTGAATTCTTACTGGATGTACTTGATTTTTTTAATCAAATGGCTTCCTACTCTCCCTCCCAACAAATTCTGGTACATTTCTTCTCAATTCTACCTTCCTCATCCCTACACATTCATATAATTGAAATATGCCGGTTAACCGAACAGGTAGTAAGAGGCGATTATTATTATTATTATTATTATTGAATGCCCTGTCTTACGACTGATCCATTCTTTTTGTCAGTAAATTTAGACCACCAATGAAGGTTATAATGTAGTCTACTAAACTAGCCTTAGGAACTATGTTTTTTAGCACCACGTCTTACTACCCTTTAGGGTTATACGCTTAAGTACTAGTTACGCTAATAAATTAGGAATTGGGATGGTTGAATATAGAGGAAGTGAACCCGCATTAGCGTGGAGGAAGAGTGGAAAACCATTTAGGAAAAACCACCCCCAGTTCAGCCGACCGAGATTCTAGCCTCGATCTTCCCGTCCTCGGCAGTCTAGCTCAACCCGGAACTAGCGAGTTAGCTAACTACGCCACCAAGGTGGACTTTGTAATGCTGTTAACTATTTGGTAATTTAAATATGTGTGTATATAAATGTGTGACCATCTCTGTGGTGGTCTAGTGGTCCTAGTTCCTGTTTACAGATCTAGACGTCCCGTGTTCAATTTCTGGTCCTTCCAGAATATTTCTGTGAAGCAGTGGGATTGTAACGGGGTCAAAATCAGCCTCGAGAGGACAAATGAGGAGCTACTTGAATAAATAAGTTGCATATTCGGTCTAGAAAATTAAGATTAACGGCCGTAGGGTTCGTTGTGCTGACCATGACACCCTCTATCCCCAAAGATTGGCACTATTATTGCTAACGGTGGCGGACACGGTATAGCTCGCTTGTGAGTTTACGCCAAAGAATTTTTTTATATGTGATTAGTTTTTTTAAACTATTTATGTGTGGTTATTTTATTAGTACATTAAAATTGTTGCCTATGTCCACGTATTAATAGAAAAATTTTCGGAAAATCAGTGAAATTTTAGTAGTATTCGCTCTGTTGATATGGCTCATAGTTATTATTATTATTATTATTATAAATTAACAATACATTGTCAGATGTCATTTTCACTTGTGTAATCAAATCTGATTAGCTTTACATGTTTGTGAGGTGTGATATGTGACCTGCAGATTAATTACGTCCCAGATAACACATCAGATTGTGCGCCATGAAATATTGGTGACCAGGGGCGGGTTTACGCACAGACCTAGTAGGTCTGTGCCTACGGCAGCA